>JAQGBJ010000176.1:0-58020 GCA_034698345.1 Sphaeridia pumilis
TAAAATGTCTTGTACAATCGTTAGTTTTAGAAAGACGCTAATAATGTAAATATAACCATTTTCTCACCACCCGCTCATTCTAGGAATTCTGTACGTCTGAGTGCGTGCATTTAGTCATGTAATATTACTATTGCTTATAAAAAGAGACCGAATTCGAGAGAAACTCAAGAGTTTGGTAATATCCTGTATTTAACTGTCTCGCATCCTGCATGCGATAAAATTCGAGAGTAATAACGTTGATATAGGTACAAGGCAGCATTTGTAGTGTTTAACACATGTATACATCGCGTTTAGCTCTAGCTGCTGCTAGTGTACAATAAAACAATAATTAATGATACTGTGGTTTTACAATTCAATCTGATCCCTTGGTCTTAGGGTCATGAAAATCTTGATGAAAACACATGGACACTGTTTGCAGGGTATCACTAACTTCAAAGCAACAAAGCTTTACAATCGACAATCGTACATGTATAAGGACATTTTTTATTGAAGACACGTCACAATGAGGCGCTTGTCAGAGAAACATAAAAGGCATCTAGAGTTTCTTGAGTCTTGTACGTTATAAACGGTGCACTACAAACTAGTTCATTCAAGAATGGATGAAAGCCACAAATGTCATCATTATTATGTCATCATATTAGAAAATATGCAGATCTGCGTATGCTTCTATTTACAATCTAGACTTAGGAAAGGTAGCATTAAACAAAAATTAGTTCTTAGCACTATTATTGCTATCAAGTTCCGCGACTAGCTCATTGAACTTCGACGTAAAGTCCAAGTGGTTGTTTGAGTCATCGATAATGGATTGAAAGTTCATGTCGTTCTGAAAATACCAAGGCATGGGTAGGATTAGTTCGATAAAGAAAATTCTTCCGGTAATTGAAAATTGTTCAAACTTACAGCTGCCTCGGTAGATATTGCAGGTGTTTGTTCCAGCGTGCTCATCAGTAAGCTGCCCAATGATAGTTCATTTCCCTGTAAACCGTCAAATTCGAGAATTATGCATGTAAATACAACTAGCGGTATTGTTACGATCAAATTTCATACAACCAACTTACTTCTGTGCTGAGCCATTGTTGTGAATCTGAGCCTATCAGGTTCAAAGGAGACCTTGAATTGTACGCTCCTTTCTTTGGACTCACGTCGTTGTCATTCGATTGCAAAACAGGCTCTCGGGTAGTAGCTCCAACGGAATTATCCGCAGCGGAAAGGAAATCTACAATACAAAGAACGGGAATATTTAAATTAACAACAAGGGGAAATCAAACTAAAAAACGACACAAATACTTACTACTCAAGCTGATACTGCAACTGGAATTTCCTAATGCAGCATCCATAAATTTGTCAGATTTCAAGCATTCGGCAGCAACAAGCTTCGTGGATTCCGGTAGTGACAAGTCCATGAACGACGACAAGCTTAAATTACTCTCTAATTTCTCGTTATCTATTGATCTATTATTATTCATCATTATGGAAGACGATGGAAGTAAATCTTGTAAGGTATTGGTCTTGGATAAGGCGTGCGAATTGCTAGATTTAGACGAAACCCCCAGAAGTGCAGAGGCACTTTGAAGTAGGTCCAACCCAGAAGAAACTGGCTCTGAAGAGATTTCTTTAGTATGCTCGTCGGGCTCAGCACTGTTCACAACGGTGACAGCAATTGGTGAAGAAGTCACGTTCGATTTCAGAGAAATACCTGGTAAGAAACAGCTATTAAACTGAAGATCAGGACAATTATTTGGATCCGAAACTTAAACTTACTTGTGACAGGAACCATAATTTGAGTAGAGCCCCCAACAAATAATGCTTGAACCCCTGGTTTATTCAGATCCCAAACTGGATTCTGTGGGCTCGGGTCTGCAGTTTTTGGCAGTAGTGGCAAGTACCGAGGAACAATATTCTTTTTGCAACATGGCCTCCCAAGCCGCCTGTTCCCTTTAGGCAGATCGAGGAACGGTTTCGGTGCAACTTTCGATATCTTTGAATCTTCTGAGCCTAGTATTTCACCTGGTCGTAAACGAGGCAGAATCGGTTGTACACCTCCGTT
Source organism: Sphaeridia pumilis (assembly GCA_034698345.1). NCBI lineage: Eukaryota > Metazoa > Arthropoda > Collembola > Symphypleona > Sminthurididae > Sphaeridia > Sphaeridia pumilis. Next base: position 2,048 of record JAQGBJ010000176.1, read on the forward strand.
TACAGGTGGTGGACAAAACGGCTCGTCGACAGATTCTTTCGGTTTCTTCCTTTCAGGCCTGGGAGCGATTGGCGAACAACCCGCTAAGACACTGCCACTACAAGCTGGCGATAGGAACGTCGGTACTATTTTCTTGACTTTCGGCAAGGAAACTAAATCACTATCAACTTTAGAATTCGTAAAAGCGCTTGATGTGCTCTGCGCTGAGGCACTTGACGAAACATTTTGCTCAACTTCGCTCGTTGTCGGCTTATTGCTGCGTATCTCTGAAGAGACAAGGATTATCGGGTTTGAAACTGTACTTTGAGCACAGGATATCACAGATTCTTTCTCCATTTTTTGAATTCCATTAGGCGAAGAAATTAGACCAACCGTAGCAGTGACTGTGACGGGGTTCGCCGGAACTTCTACTGCACTAGAAACTATGTCTGTCGCCCCTGTTACAGCTAGTTGTTGTGGGTGCAAAACGTTCTGTCCGCAGCTTGGGCAAGTATTAGATGGAGACCCTATTGTAGCATTAACAGATTTGTTTCGATTCGTGTTTTGTTTCTTTTTCTTCAAATTGCGAGCAACAGAGATCAGACGTTCCAGCATAATTTGTGTACGTTTGCGTGTTTCATGGTCTTCTCCGGACTCATCCCATGCGTATTCGAAGGACAACTTGTCATCACTTCCAACCTAAAAAGGATATCTAGTATTAGTGCTGAACAAATATACGGAGAGCATAGTAAATTGGACTAACCAGTAAATAAACTTCTCCCACTGTAAGCGTTGAAGCTTCTTCGGCAGTCCATCCTCGTCGTAATACTTCTTCATCTAACAACCCAGGAAAAACGTCTTCTGGCTCAACAGCTTTATCATCCGCAGTATAGCACCCGCAATTGGCGTTTTCGGACTGATTCGCAGATACCAGAAAAGAAGTTTCACTTGTTGGTTTCGCGGCGTTCTCAAGTACTTCATTTTTGCTGTCAATTGATTTTTGAGAACTTTGGCCATCATCAGAATCAAGAGCTGTCCCGTCTGCGTTGTCCATATCTTCGTCCTCCGGTTTTACTTCCGAGTCGGTATCTAGCCGAACTTTTGATAAACTTCGAGCATCACCTGAGTCATCCAAAGGACTGTCTTTGAGAATTGGAGAGCCTCTGAACGTTTCGTTTCTCAAGAACTCCTTTGTTTCAATCGCTTCACCGTCGCTGGAGTCACCGTCTCCTTCAGCTTGAGAATCCAGTGCTGTTTCTGTTAATACCGCTGAACCAGACTTTGTCCGCTTTCTACCTTCTGAATACTGTTCTTTACACGGTTTTCCAAGGACGTTATTCGAAAACGAACTCAGTGAGATTTTGGCAGAGCTCGCTGTTTCGTAGGTCTTGAATATTGGTACCACTCGGTCAAGTTTGCATGAGGGAATAACCCTCAAATGTCGACTGGTAGGCTTTCCAAAAGTAGTCAGCATTTGCTCTTTCTGCAAAAACAATTTGATGTCACCACACATACCAATTCTTGTTCATTTGTACTTTTATAATTTATTACTGTTACTCACAATACGATCCGATGAACTTTTCCACCTTTCTTCCAGATGAGTAATTATCGAAGCCAGAGTCCGCTGGAGCGACACCAAGGACCGAACTCGAGGATTGTGCGACAGCGACTGAACAGTTGTCCATGCAGTTCCATCTTTAGGAAGTAGCTCCACTACAACTTTTGTAGGAACTTTGGTTTGCTCCACATCAGCCAAGTTGTTGATCTTCTTCAAAGCTTGACAAACGGGAGTTTTGATTCTCAAAGTCTTGCCTTTGATTTTGATTGTGGTAGAGCCCTTTTCCACCAGCTCCATTAACTTCGCAGCCGTTTTCCCATTCAGCACTCGTTGCTTCTTTCTCAGTTCTCCGTAATTTATCAAGCCATACAATTCCTGGTAAACTTTCTTCATATCTGTCAAAAAACGAAAACACTAAAAACATTGCCAACAATATTAATATTTAAAACTTCTTGATCCTTGGATTCTTGACTCACCCTTCGGAAACCTCAGAAACTTTTGAATCTTGTTCCAGCTCCTGTAGTAAAAATGTCGAACTTGTTCTTTCTTCTTAATCTGCGTTGGCTCAATCGTCTTGTTCTTTGACTTGACCTTGTTCGCAATATACGACTGGATCGCATCGAAGTCTTTGCCAAACTCATTGAGAGCTTCAAAAAACAGCTGCTTGTCATACTGACTCCATAACTCCCACGTCCTCTTTTTTCGTTTTTGATCACCTCCATTAAACACCACAGGCACATTCACTTCCGCCGTCTTCTCATCCGTCGGAACAAGCACTTCTTCCTCCCCATTTCCAGCTCCATTTTGTACTTTAACTTTAAAGCAATTTTCTTTGACCGGACCACCACCACCATTCGCCACTTCAAAACTTGCATTTTCAATAGGACAAACTTTGCTAGGTGACGCCTCTCGACGTAGCTTTTCTTGCTTTTCCTGCACCCGAGCGCTGCATCGTACTGCAAAACAAGATCAAAGGCAATCAATTATCGATAGTTGGTTATATATACTTAATACAATTACACACAGCCAATCTAGTAATAATGCACTTACCGTTAACTGCATTCAGTCTTGGAGTGCAAACATCAACATCCATTTCTTCTTGGCTGTCCCAGTCATCACTATGTAACACAAAACAGTTCCATCATTAGATGTTTTTTACTTGCCCGTAAACACAATTCTCTAAACAAATCCATACCTTTTCTTAGCATCATCACCTTTGCTCCAACTTCCACTCCGTTTCCGTTTTCCCATGCCCAATCAAGTACAATTCCAGTTGTATGAAAATACAGTTACATCGTATTCCATGGCATGAAGTAGTAATAGCAATTAGCGTCGTCGTCGTTGTCACCTGAAGCAAAAAGAGAGTTGGATTAATAACACACGCATAGAAATCACCAGAAACCAGTAACATCTAAATTGTGATCGACTTGAGAACAAGCAAGATTGCGCACTTGTACGTATGTCACAACTTGTGATTTCCAAGTAAACAACTGAACAAACTCGACAGTTAAAGCTGAAGCGTCCAAGTCGATGTTTTGTTTGTGTATTTACTTTACAGCTTGGAGAGAGAAACCGGATTGACATACTTTTCAACACACAAATGATCAACACGATTTGATATCACAGAAATTTAATAACGATTAAATGTTATTTTGAAACAAGTATTTTTTGTACCTGTTCGATTCAAGTTGATGAGACCGACGTGGGAACCAGCAGTCAGACAAAACACACAGAGAAACAGGAGAACAAACAAAGAACTATTGAAGAGTATCGATAAAATAATAATTATCTTGAACTTGGATAGATTTAATGTAAATGTTGAAACTTTTGATTTCAACAAGATGTTTTGTGGCCGAAAATGTAAACATAGCCTCGTCAGATGACGACGAAAAAGAATTCGAGGGAACAACAAAAATCGAGAAAAAGATGTGACGGACGGAGGAGAAGCAGCAGGCAGGAGCAGAGGAAGAGAATGCGAGCGCTCGAAATATCAACATAAACACTGTAGCAGCAGGCGGCTGACTTTCCTCTTCAAAACTTTTCATCCCGCGGCGCCAATTCACCCTCACACTCGACCAACGAAACGTTGAATTTCATCCCCATAGGTGTCAGCCCAGCGCCGCTTGTCCGCCATCTTGCAAACGTTGTATATTTCATAAGTTGGTATGAGCATTGCAATTTTTGAAAGGGCGCGTTTGACACGGGTTCCGGTCAAAAACTTGACCTGCTACAACTACATCGTACCAACAAACGCAGAAGCAAGTGAGGCGAGTGAAAGCTCACAATTTTTTAATTTATTTTCATCGTTAGGGCTAATACGGGTATTTGTTCAATCAATCGCAACTAAATTCAGTCTTTGGATAAATGTGCAATTATTTGCAAGTTGGTAGAAGCCAGATAAGTGTTATGAATATTCAGCGTTATTAATTAGCAAACATCGCTACAACTAAGAAATTACATAATGAAATTGAATTACCATCAATCGTCTTAAAATTTCTTTGTATGCATTGCGTTGACATTCGATTGAACGTTGTTGATTTAGATATATGCGGACAATCATCGACAACCGTTAGCTTTATTCCAATGGCAGTTATAAAAAATATATGCACTTTGTGGTCCAACGTCATGCAATCAGATAAGTTAATTACGGAAATTAAACTGCTTTTAAAGAAAATTGAACTTGTTATCGATATTGGTCAGCGTATTTGCTGGTGGTGAAAAATTACGCGAAACTTGAGGACAGTTGGCAAGCTATAGGATTCCCGGCAGGGAGTGTATTTGGCAATAACTTTTTTAATTTGGAATTTGAATGAAAGAAAACAAGATGAAACAGTTTTTCATGAGTTTCGTTCAAAAGTTGACATTCACCAACTGGTCCTACTTTAAATCCTACTCAAACGCTGTCGAATGGAATCTTGTTTTGTTGCGCCATGCTTACACATGCTACGGATTTCCGGTAACTGCCAACACCGACAAGGGCAGGCCAGGAGTTTATTATGACGATTCCGAATTGAAGCAGCTTCAATGGGCGCTATGCGCAGGCTTGTCAGTCCTTCGAACAGCGTTGATAGTTACAACGCTTTTGGTGTCTTTCCGGTATGACTTGTACTTTGACCTGGTTTTTGCTCCGCTGCACTGCTTGATGGCTGCGGCATTTCCCGTCGGTATTGCAACCACCTACTTGACCTATGTACGTCGGAACGAGTACGTCTTGGTTTGGAACTTCATTCGGCAGTATTCTGGCTCAGTCGACAAGTTCAAAATTCATCATTTGTTCTTATTCGTATTTGCGCCGAGCGCCTTTGCAGTTTCGTGGTTTGTCTTGATCTTGATAACATTAAACCCACAATGGACGCCTCAATTCCGATTCTTTGTTTATTGGGCACGGATTCAAGGCCTCTTTAGCGACGGACTTCTGTACTGGGTACTTGCAGCCGCAGCGTTAATGTGTGATATAGTGTCCTTGGTTACTCTGATTGCAACTACGCTAGTTGTGCCCGTCTCGCACGTAATGTTTTTGCAGGTGTGGTCATGTGCGATTAATCGTTTCGTACACAGGTATTCGGAAAGATGAAGTTTAATTTCGAGGAATGTCAGACTGATAATATTATTTTCAGGCCCTTGAAGAAAGCAACGTTTAGTCGCATCAACATTGAAGAATTGTGGACAAAATTTGAGGAAATGACTGTTGCCTTGAGAATATTTAACGTAGCCCATTCTGGATCCATCTGCACCTTGAAAATAGCACTTGCCTCGACAAGCATAATTTGTCTCTCGGCTGTATTCCTGTTCAAGATTGAAAACTTGTTCATATCATTTGTACTGTTATACGCTGGAATCACGGCAACTCTATTGTACCCGGCGCTTTATTATCAAGCGCCCTCTGTAGCGCAGCGTCTTAAATTGATAAAACGCCGAATGGCGCGCTGTAAGGCTGCTCTCAATTACCCTGTCCTTCAGAAATGGCTTCTGAGCGTTTCAACCAAGGGCGTCTGGGTGGGAAGTTTTCGAACTTTTGATCGGGAATCCGTGATTTTGTTTCTAGATTTCGTTATTCACCAAGTTGTTAGTATTGTTCTTGCTTTTAAATAAAAGTTGATTGATACTGAATTATTCAGGTTAGGTTAACCAGCCTGCTTAGCTGACTATCAGTAACTATCTGAAAATTCATCAACTAACAGCATTTAGACCACTTTAAAATAAACGAAATGAAATGAAATAACAAATCTTTTAATCATATTGGTTTTCAGTCATTGTGTTGTTCGACATTGTCGTGCAATGATGACTTCTCATTAACAAACACCTCTGACAAGTTTAATATATTCTCTAATTTCTGATGACGTAAGCTGCTTAACTTAAAAGTGAAAGCCGCTTGCCACTATTGTAGTTCGGGCAGTGTCATCGACGTAAAAAACCACGCATTGTGTGTTGATGATACACAGCTGAAGTTCTTCAACATTTGAAAATAATACTAAAAGTTTGATAATCATGAACGTGTCATACTTCAAGTCGTACTCGAACGCTATCAAATGGAATCTAGTTTTGTTGCGTCATGTTTCCAAATTCTACGGGTTTCCAGTAACTGTCAATACTGACGATAACATCAAACAACCAGTATTTTGTGACATTCCGCTGAAAAAAGAGTTGCAATGGATGCTGTGTGCTGGTTTAGGTGTAGCTCGAACAATTTTGATCATTGGAACGCTTGTGGTTTCTTTTCGGTACGACTTTTACTATGATCCAGTTTTTGCTCCCTTGCACTGCATGCTAGCGCTGGCGTTCACTTCCACAATGGCCACAACCTTTGTAATCTATGATCATCGGTGGGAGTACGTCCTCGCCTGGAACTTCATTTTGCAATTTTCTGGTTCAGTCGACAAATTCGGAATCCACCATTTGTTCCTATTCGGTTTTGCGCCAGGTGCATTTGCCGTTACATGGCTTGCCAACATCTTGATAACCTTAAACCCGCAATGGACGCCTCAATTCCGATTCCTTGTTTATTGGGCACGAAATGAAGGTCACTTGGAAGACGGACTCTTGTACTGGACATTTTCAACCGCGGCGGTGATATGCGACATTGTGTCCTTCATCCCTTTAATTGTAATCACGCTGGTTGTGATAGCATCCCAAGTGATGTTCTTGCAGGTTTGGTCATGTGATATTGATCGTTCTGTTCTCAGGTATTTGAAAACACGGCTTTGGAATCCAGCTGCATGGAAAAACATTTGTATTTATTGAAAATTCAAACAACACTGTTTTTCAGACCTCTTAAAAAATCCGCATTTCAGCCGCCCAACATTGAACAATTGTGGAGAAAGTTTGAGGAACTGATTGTGTCCTTGCGAATATTTAACGTTGCATATTCCGAATCCATTCGCACTTTGAAAGCTGGAGCGTCCTTGTCAAGTGTCTTATGTCTTTCAGCTGTTTTGCTTGTCGATGTTGAAAACTTTTTTATATCTTTTGTGCTGCTATACACCGGAATGTTGGCAACTTTGGTGTACCCGGCGCTTTATCATCAAGCGCCATCTGTTGCGCTGCGACTTGAATTGGTCAAGCAGCGAATGATGCGCACTAAAGCGGGTGTGAATTCTCCTGATTTTCAGAGGAGACTTTTTGGTGTTTCAACGAAGGGCGTCTGGGTTGGACGGTTTCGGACATTTGATCGGGAATCAGTGATTTTGTTCCTCGATTTTGTAATTCACCAGGTTATGAGCACTGTTCTAGCATTTAAATAGTTGCTCATAGTGACTACAAATACGCTGTATTAGTTACCTAAAGTAATTGAAAATTAATGTCTCCAAAATCAATATTAGACATGAACGGTGAGAGAACTTTAAGCTCAAAAATCGAAGTAAAAAACTTTTCGACCAGAAATCCTTGTGTCAGAACAATGACAAAACCATGAGAAACTTTTAAATTTTTGGGTGATTTGGTTTTTGGATTATGCGCCGCAACTGCAATCTAGTCCAGAAATTTCAAGAAAGAGCCTTTTTGTCCGTGAAATACAAGTATTCGATTACCCAACGGTATTCATAGACGATATGATACAGTTTCATTTTTGTGATTGGGGTTGGATGAACACAATTGGCCCTGCATTGTAAATTTTCGGTATCAACGCCATTTATTGATTAATTGCAATTTGCGACTTCAAATAATAAGAAGATAATTATTCAGCAAACTCCAACTGCCAAAGGTTGTTTAAAATATGCACTTTGTGGTGCAATCATTTTAAGTTCACATTGGTTCAATCAATCGTGAAATCTGGATTGGTTTTACAGAAAATTACACTCGTTAACGATATTTATCAGCAAATGTGCTGGTGTTGGGAAATCGCTTGAAAATTATATGACAGTTGGCAAATTTAGGTGTCTCCAACAGGTTTCCATTGTACAAGCGCTAGAATGTGTACCAATGACGCTTGATTTTTGCTTTGGTCACTTTGGTGAAAGCAACCATGAAAACGTTTCACATGAACCTCGTTCAAAAGTTGCCATTCACTAACTGGTCCTACTTTAGACTTGGACCCCACTCAAAGGATTTCGAATGGAATTTAGTTTTGCTGCGACATGTTTCCAAATTCTACGGGTTCCCAGTAGCGGCAAACAGTGGCGAGACCAAGTCAGTAGTTTATTGTGACAATTCGTTGAAAAAGAAGCTTCCTTTGGCGCTATGTGCAGGCTTATCAGTCCTTCGAACAGCGTTGATAGTTGCAACGCTTTTGTTGTCTTTCCAATACGACTTCTATTTTGACCCGGTTTTTGTTCCACTGCACTGCTTGGTGGCTACGGCACTTCCCATCGGTATCGCCATTGCCTACTTGATACATAAAAATCGGTGCGAGTACGTCTTGGTTTGGAACTTCATTTTGCAAAATTCAAGCTCAGTGGACAAATTCGGAATCCACCATTTGTTTCTTTTTATTTTTGCACCGGGCATGTTCGCTACTACATGGCTTGTCAATTTCTTGATAATGTTGAACCCGCAATGGACGCCTCAATTTCGATTCTTCGTTTACTGGGCTCGAAACCAAGGCCACTTGAGCGACGGGTTTCTGTACTGGGGACTGTCAGCAGCGGCGGTACTATGTGATTTGGTGTCCTTGATTTCACCGTTTGCAACCGCAATAGTTGTGATCACTTCACAAGTACTGTACTTACAAGTTTGGTCATGTACTATTGATCGTTATGTTCACAGGTAACTATAAATGAGCAAGGTTTCGACTTTCATTTAAGGGAAAACTCAAATTAATTTTATTTTTAGACCCCTGAAAAAATCAGCATTTCATCCGGCCAACATAGAACAACTGTCGAGAAAGTTTGAGGAACTGATTGTTTCCTTGCGAATATTTAACGTAGCCCATTCCGGAACCATCTGCACCATGAAAGCTGGAATTGTCTTGACGAGTGTAATATGCCTTTCCGCTGTATTCCTTTTCAAGATTGAAAACTTGGTCATTTCCTTTGTACTGTTATACGCTGGGATCGGGGCAACTTTGATGTACCACGAAGCGCCCTCTGTGTCGCAGCGCCTTAAGTTGGTGAAGCAGGGAATGAGGCGCTGTAAGGCTGCTCTCAATTCTCCAGTTATTCAAAAACGGCTTCTTAGCATTTCGACCAAGGGCGTCTGGGTTGGCAGATTTCGGACCTTTGATCGGGAATCAGTCATTTTGTTTCTAGATTTTGTTATTCACCAAGTTGTGAGCATTGTTCTTACTTTTAAATAAAAGTTGATCGATACCTTGCAGGTTAACTTGTAAGAGTATCTGGCTATCAAATAACATAACGAGGAAGTGGTGTCGTCTAAGCACTTCCGTTCATAGCTCTGTCCATGTCGTTTCTTGTTGTCTTTTAATTCGACATTTCAAGGATCTACCAACACGACACGCTATTTTACCTTTTACTTTCACTCGCGTAATGCATCAAGCCACGTTTTGCAACCCATTGCGGAGCCGATATAATTTTGGCCGCTTTCACTACTTTTCTCGTTCATTCTTCCTCTTTTCTCCTTGCATGTTTCAAAGCTTGAATCCATCCAGAGCCCTTCGAGTAATAGTAATCCATCGCAAGAATTTGAAAGAATGAAAACGAGGAACGACAGAAAAACAAAAGTCTTTTGTACAAGGGCGTTCTTAAATTCTGATAATTTACCTTATCGTCATGAACTTGCACTCCTTTTTTTTTAAATTTTAAAAAAAAAAATTTAAACTGTGCCGTTCAGGTATATATATAAGAAATTGCTAATAAATTACAATGACAATCGACTGTCATCAGTTGTTGTGCGATTTCCCAAAAATTCGGGATTGTCGATTTAGTGAGTCTAATTGCATCTCACTCAAACTATATATTCGCTTTTTATGATTGCTGTAAAATGTAATACGTTTAACACTGTTTGATATCAAAGAGACAATTTTCACTTGAAATACCAAGAGCAAAATTATTTTTGATTTTGACAAAACGAGCTGATAGTAACTTATCTGGCTTGTTAATCAAATGTGTTAGTTGCATGCAAGTCTTCAGTAGTCACCATTCTCCTTTATTGAGAATTGACACTTATGAGAGGGGGATTGTTTGTTTGAAAAACTTGTATAACGTCCCTAGACATCTACAAATACCAAGTTGGCAATCATGAACTGGTCTTACTTTAAATCCTACGCAAACGCTGTCGAGTGGAATATTGTTTTGCTGCGCCATATTTCCAAATTCTACGGATTTCCGGTAACTGTCAAAAGTACCAAGGCTAAGTCAGTAGTCTACTGCGACGATTCGAAGTTGAAGAACTTTCATTGGGCTCTATGCGCGGGCTTATCAGTCCTTCGAGCAGCTTTGGTAATTGGAACGCTTGCAGTGTCTTTCCGTTACGACTTTTACTTTGACCCGGTTTTTGCTCCGCTGCACTGCTTGTTGGTTCTGGTATTTCCAATTGGTACGGCCACCACTTACTTGATCTATGAAAATCGGTGCGAATACGTCTTGGTTTGGAACTTCATTTTGAAAAATTTAAGCTCAGTGGACAAATTCCGAATCCACCATTTGTTCATATTTTTATTCGCGCCGGGCACATTCATCACTACATGGCTCGTATTGATCTTGATAACATTAAACCCACAATGGACGCCTCAGTTTCGATTCTTCGTTTACTGGGCTCGAAATGAAGGCTTCTTGAGCAATGGGCTTCTGTATTGGGGACTGTCAACGGTGGCGTTAATATTTGACGCTGTGTCCTTCCTTCCCTTGTTTGCAACGACGATGGTTGTGGTTATTTCTCAAGTGATGTTCTTACAGACTTGGTCATGTACAATTGATCGTTTCGTTCACAGGTATTTGAAGTCTTATTATTGTTTTACCAACAGCCGATCTATAAAAATTGATACGATCTGTATTTCAGGCCCTTGAAGAAATCAGCTTTTCATCCGATCAATATTGATCAAGTTTGGGGAAAGCTTGAGGAACTGATTGTTTCCGTGCAAATATTTAATGTTGCCCATTCTGGACCCATCTGCATTATTAAAGCTGGCATTTCTCTAACAAGCGTCCTCTGCCTGTCAGCTGTGTTCCTCGTTGAGATTAAAAACTTTTTCATATCCTTTGTACTATTGTACGGTGGAATAATGGCAACTTTATCCTATCCGGCCATTTATCACCCAGCGCCCTCTGTGGCGCATCGCCTTGAGTTGGTGAAAGGCCGAATGATGCGCAGTAAGATAGGAACGAAATCTCCAATTCTCCAGAGAAGGCTTCTCAGCGTTTCGACCAAGGGCGTCTGGGTGGGACGGTTCCGGACGTTTGATCGAGAATCCGTTATTTTGTTTCTGGATTTTGTTATCCACCAAGTTTTGAGCACTGTTCTAGCATTTAAATAATTGATCATCAACTGTTTTTGTTACCTAAATTAATTGAAAATGAATGTGACGTGCATTCGAAAAATGTCTTACTCATGCCTATTCATCCATTGTCTCCAAAATCAAAATTAGTCATGAAAAGTGAAAGAACCTAAAGCTAAAAAGGCAGTAAGAAGCTCGTCGAAAAGAAATCCTCGGGACAAAACAACGACAATGAACCGATCAGATCAAGTAATGGCAATTCGGATCCATTGCAAAAATGTGACAGCATCAAAATGAGCGACAATGCAGATATATGCGCTGCATTGGTTTCTCTAAAATGTCATTGTGATTACACTATTTGATTTTGGAGATTGCTGTCGAGCAACTATGCTAAATTGTGGGTCTTTTTCCGTAATGGGTTGATTTGATAGTTAAGGGATATTTTTCACTTATTCAGAGAATTATTTTGATTTTGACAACAACTCGTCATCAAATGTGTTGCACTTTCAGGTGACTCTTCAATAGTCACTATTCTCGAATTTTGAGGTTACTAGTGCTTACAAAACTGAAACCATTTGTTTGGAAAAACGCCCGAGTTATTTCAAGTTCTCAAAAATCTGGCAATAATATCAAAAATTTGCAATAATGAACCGGTCTTACTTCAAATCCTATTCAAACGCGATCAAATGGAACCAAATTTTGTTGCGCCATGTTTTCAAATACTACGGGTTTCCAGTAACTGTCAATGGGGACAGTGACAATATCAAGCAAGGAGTTTACTGCGAAAATTCGCAGTTGAAAAAACTTCATTGGAGCCTATCTGCTGGCCTGTCAATCGTTCGACTGGCGTTGATACTTATAACGCTTCTGGTGTCTTTCCTGTACGACTTTTACTTTGACCCGGCTTTTGCTCCGCTGCATTGCTTGATAGCTGTCGGATACCCCGTCAGTATGGCCACCACCTACTTGATCTATGCACGTCGAAACGAGTACGTTTCCGTTTGGAACTTCGTTTTGCAATATTCTGGCTTAGTCGACAAGTTCAGAGTTCACCATTTGTTCCTATTTGTAATCGCGCCGGGCTCATTTGTAGTTGGGTGGCTTGCCAGTATTTTGATAACTTGTAACCCGCAATGGACACCTCAATTTCGATTCTTTATTTACTGGGCACGAAATGAAGGCCTCTTGAACGAAGGGCTTCTTTACTGGACACTGTCCACTGCAGCGTTTATATGTGACGTTGTGTCTTTCAATCCATTCTATGAAACAGCGTTGGTTGTGATAGCATCCCAAGTGATGTTCTTGCACGTTTGGTCTTGCGCTATTGATAGATACGTACACAGGTATGTGAAAATAGTGAAACTCACTTTTGCATTCCAGCTAACCTAACAGTTGGTCCATGGAAATTGAAGCAAGCGCCTCAAATTTCAGGCCCCTAAAAAAGTCAGCATTTCATCCGATCAACATTGAGCAATTGTGGAGAAAGTTTGAGGAACGATTGTTTCCTTGCGAATATTTAACGTAGCCCATTCCGGAACCATCTGCACCTTGAAAGCTGGGATGGTCCTGACGAGTGTATTATGCCTTTCAGCTGTATTCCTTGATGAGATAGAAAACTTGGTCATTTCCTTTGTACTGTTATATGCTGGGATCATTGCCACTTTAGCGTATCCGGCGGTTTACCACCAAGCGCCATCTGTGGCGCTGCGCCTTAAGTTGGTAAAGCGGCAAATGATGCGCAGCAAGGGTGCGTTAATTTCTCCAGTGATACAGAAACAACTACTGAGCATTTCAACCAAAGGAGTCTGGGTTGGCAGATTTCGGACATTTGATCGAGAATCCGTAATTTTGTTTCTTGATTTTGTTATTCGTCAAATTGTGAGCACTGTTCTTACTTTCAAATGAGCATCGCAAAATGTCGCTTGTGATTGTTCTTTAACGAGATAGCTCTTCCAGTCGATAATGACATTCCTAGATAGAATTGTCTCCCTGTGATCAATGCAATTTCAATCTAAACACGCGCTTGTTCATCATATTCTCACTTTTATTCTCACGTAATAAATTAAGTCACATGAAATTCAAAATACACAAGTTTTGTAAAGCAGCTCATCGCCGACATTGTTTTGACTGCTTTCACCCCTCCATTACATTTTGCTCTTTCACTGTCTTTCTCTCTCAACTTTTCATTGGAAAATCCATGTTTCCACCCCATCCGCTGAATACTAACAACTGAACAAAACGATAGTCTTTGAGAGAACCTTGGCTAAAAATAACAGTTTTGACAACCCTACTAACATATCAACATGTTGACAAAGCCATTTGTATTAATTAATAATTAACAATATATAGTTTCCGTAAATAAAAATATAACCACACTTGTTCCTTCTCTCTCTTTCCAAAAAATGCTCAATAACTACAAAAAATAGGATACACGAGAATGATACAAGAAAAACCGCCAAATAATCAGCCTCATTGGCATAGGCGAAATTACTACAGTCTGACGCTATTACATTTAGAGCCGACCAGAGATATGATTGCAAAAAGTCACTCCAAGGGCCTCACTATCAGTGATTCAACCAACAAGAAACATCAAACCTGACCCTGTTATAGTATAATAAGATCATCTGGCAAACATGAAATATTTTCATCTAACACACTTTGTAAGAGCCACTAGAAACAACAACTATCATTTTCAACACCATATGCAAGCACCATACGTACAATCATGTATCATCAATCAAATCACAAAGTTGACAAACTTGTTCGGCTGGAATATACACTCATTTCAATTATTTATAGTATCTGCTATAGCGAGCGATTAGTAATTTTACTACACGACTATCATAATAACAGCAATTGGGAAAAAGTTGACTTCTACTATAATAATTGTAGCGATTAGAAACTATTACATATAGGTTACAGCAATATGAACGTTTTTGACGTAGATAGCACATGAGCACAGTCGGGGCCTTCGACTCTATCAATAATAAGCTTCACGACCCTTTAGATACAACATCAAACGTGTTTCCGGTCCATTATAAAATACACACTCAAACATGATAACCGTCATTAAATTTGTCCTCAAAGATGCAAGTATAAGTTCAACAATAAAAATGTGCGTAAAACCGTTACATCATTTTTCTTATCAAATTGACAAATAATAGCACCACACTTTTTGGTCGGCATTTCCGGCATTACAATTTTAAAGGGCTTTTTAGCTCCCCAGAGCGTACAAATATCAGCTAGCTCTGCCACAACAACAACACCGATTCATTTGTCCTTCAAAATAATTTTAACACAACTACTACAACTGCCATTATACCTAATAATAACCATTGCAACAAGTCTCCAAAGGAAATATATGCAGTCTTGTTTTACAATTTCTACTTTTAGAGCCTTTGCAATTGACTTTGGTGGCAAACAGCGAGCACATGATTAGTTAGTAGTTATATAGGACGCATTTTACCAAAGTCTATCAAAGTGGTGGTTCATTTCCTCAATCCAGTTCATTGGTATGTATGTAAGAATCATCATCAACAATTAATGTTGCTAACATCAACCATAGTTAACAATATAGATAGTAAAAGACATCAACTTTCTATACAAGCTTCTTAAACGCTGATTGCTATAACAGGTTTCGTAATAATTCGGAAAAACTGGAATCAACTTGAATTGTATGATAAGAACTTTCTACTATAATTCTGCTTGAAAATTCCCTTATATAGATATATAATATATTTTGTCACATGGAATTTTGAGCCAACTGTTTACAAGGATTGGACATATATATTTTCACACCCTGTTTCTTGTTCCGCTATAGATTCGTCCTAGGTTGCTCCCGAAACTATGTCCAGATTCTTCTGATATGTCGATCTGTTTTCAGACACCAACATAGAATCCGCTACGAGCCTACAACAGATATTTTTAGATACAACTTTTCGAGAGCAATCGCAGATATAACAGGGCAAATTACAATAGTAGGAGCCCATTGGGGCATATTTGGCAACTTCCGATTCTATCGCGAAAATTTTTCACAGACTATATATAGTACAGATTCCTAGCTACGCATACAAGAGAAAAATACAGCGAAGCTCCGCTTCAAAAGTTTCAACAGGATATGTCGCACACACTTTTTTGTCTGGTCTGGTCACTGTGCCACCATCGAGATCAATCAATCAACATTTCAAATATACTTTTCTGATACAATTTTTTGGTCGTTGAGACGTGACAACTAACTGCTGCCGTCACAAGAAATATAGCGGACGGGAATGCTGCTGCTTCTGCTGCTTTACACCAAGTTCAGCTGTGACTCCTGCTGCTTGTAACGAATTTCTTCGATTTAACACGCTTATCGAAATTTACACATTGGGTGAAGGGTTTTGCTCGCTCAAGTAGTTACAAACTATAGTAAAGCCAATTGGTATCGGAAACCTGAGTATTTTTCCTTGGCAAATACACATGTAGTAGGAATCACAAATGTATAATATAGTATTATTAGACATAGACATTAGACGTTAGTAGTTGTTGTAGTACATGAAATAACTATAATTTTATAGTACTAATTAATGATGAGGACTAGCGGGCCTTGGTCGTTGGACGATGACACGTTTGCTTTTGAGCCCTTTTGTGAGAACACCTCGTCGATGTCTCCACACGTGAACACGATAGCTGCCCTTGGATTTGAGCCCTACGCCGCAATGCGGACAAATGATTTTTTCCCCATGAACTAAATGACACTCGTGAATATGTGCTCTAAGTCTCTCTCGTTTCACAAGCTTATCACAAATTTTGCAGGGTACGAATGGGCCCGAAAGGTTGGTTACGGAATCCACCATCGCATCAACTTCAGCAGTTGTATAGCGGGCCGACTGGGGTACTTGTGAATGTCGCTGGTTTTTTAGTCGTGGAACCAAGGAAAGTGCAGCGTTGGATCCGAGCGCTGAAAGTGGCACGGCCCCACCACCACCACCAGGAGATCCTGTTGAACTTGAAGAAGAAGCAGCCGCGACCGCCGTCAGTCCGCCAACTTTCAGCAAGGACCGTTGTTCGAGATCGATGAAATTCCGCTCTTGAGAAATTTCAACAGCAGGGAAGAGAGGAAACCGATGATTGTTGAACTGACTGAACCGTTTCTTTGCAGGAACTGAGGATGGCGAGTGACACGACAGAATGTGGTCTGGACTGGGTCCCAATTTCCCAAACACTGGACCGTTTGAAACATAGCTCAGGCCTCCTCCGCCAGGCGACAAACCTGGACCACTTCGACCATGTGGTCCTACAACTCCGGAAGAACCTTTGATGACAGTCGCAGCTCCAGGATGTAGATGATGATGGTGATGATGGTGGTGATTCAGGTGGCTCATTCCGCCTCCACCACCTGGTGAAGATGGAATTGGTGACTTCAACGGAGCTCCCATTCCCCAAGGTGACGGTGGGTTTGAAGAAGGTCCGTCGTGGTGATGGTGGTGATGTGACCTCAGTGTCGACGTCACTACCATTCCAGAAGGTGTTGTAAAGGATTTCAATGGGTTCAGTCCAGCCTCCACGTTCCGTATAGAAAGCTCATACTCTCCAGAAACCATGTCATCCGAGTGCCGATGACCCAAACCTTCAGGCTCTTCGATATTAACCATTACTGGCAGTGGTTGGTCGTATCCGAGCGTGTCGCCCCCTCCGCCGCTCACTGAAGAACTTCGAGATATGTTTCCAGGACCCATCATCTTGTCTGACGAGAAGAACCGATGGTGACTTGGTCCCAAACCAACGACATTCTCCACTATTACAGGTGACAGTTTGCTGTTTCTCATGGAGCCAGAACTGCTTGACGTTTCTACTTCTGGTGGAGACATTCGGTCTGCTGGTATTACGCTTGATGACGACGGAGACCGCCATAGTCCGTTGTGCCGTCGCTTCCCATGACTAATGACCGATCCTGCAGGACTGGGCATTTGGCTGTGGTTCATTTGTGAATCATTGATTGGAGAAACGTGAGGGTCGTAAGGACTTTCTCCTGCAACACAATATATTCCATCAAATTTTAGTTTCAAAAATTTTATTCTTCATGAATATTCTTGCTTTCTATTCCATCATACCTATGCTATCAACTTTTCTCGAATCCTCAGCATAATCAGGTCCCCTCCTCATAATCGGGCTAAATCCTGGTCCACTGTGGTGCATATTTCTGGAATGTCTCTCGGTCCCTGCTCTCAGTTCCAAGTTTGATTTCTAAAAACAAAATACTCTTGTTTAATTCAACATTCCAATTCACATCCAATATTGATCTAACTTTTAAACCCCAATTGATCAATTACCGATCGGTGATTTCCATTCGACGTCGCATCATTCGACGAAATCCCATCCAACTTGAGCAATTCCGCCGCCTCCAAAAAGTTCTGAATTTCTTTCTCGATGACGCTCACTTGTCCAAAGTAGATAAACTTGAGGACATGCTGCAGGTCGTGAAACTTAATACCTTTGATTATCACAACAGGATGCTTGCACGGATTTTCCTGTAATATCCCAAGAATTCAACATTAGAACCACCAAATCTCATCAAACCTCATCAATCAATATATGTATTTTCAAACCTTAAAAATTTGTCGAAAATACGGACTACACATGGCCAAAACGACCTTGTGCGCCTGAGCCGACTTGCCCTCACAACAAAGCGTCACATCGGCAAAATCTTGACTGTAATATAAATTGGTGAACCCCGACGACAACTGCTTGTCGAATTCATTCCATTTGAGCGAGTACATGACATTGTTGTCGTTGTGATGTCCTCCATTCTTGGCTACCATCGACGCCATTTCAATGCTTTCACTCGAAGTACTGCTCTGTTGCGCTGGTGGTGGCTGCTGCGGTACTCTCATCATCGGCCTCGTCTCCATCAACGGTCTATTCTCCAAAATGGGCGAGCCTCCAACACTCCGTTGCTGTTGGTCTTCGATCGCCGAAGTACTCGCAGGTGGAGAGCCGTTTCCTCCTGTAGCCGCTGCCGCCGCCGTCGCCAAACTGTTCAAAGACGAAGTCGTACTTGTTGACGATCCTCCTCGAAGCATTCCAGTCGAAGAAGTTGTGGTAAATGAGGAGGACGATGAAGAAGTTGACGTCGAACTTATCGCCGATGAACTTGCTTCTAATAAACTAGTCGCGTTTGTACTCAAATCTTGAGCTTGGTCCTTTTCTTCGGCCATTCCGACGTTGTTGCTCATGCTTCTAATAATCTGCATGTGTTGTTGCTACCGTTCAACAACAACACTCGTAAAATAAAAAAAGTCTCCACTTTTCCCAGTTTCAAAGCACAAATGTTTCTATAGTTCCACAACACATTTAATAACAAAATCCCACCACGACGACGTCGTTTGTCCTCTTTCTTAGGTGACCCGGCTGTTAAAGTCTATCGTGTACATCAATTTCAAAATCTGTAGCTCTTCCATTCTTGGCTTAAAGTTGACGCAATCTTGATTGTGCCCTGGATGGGACGACGCCACGCTTCGCAGTCATATCTGGAAAAACCAAACAAAATAACAAGTTAGTTTGGTTTATAGATATTCTTCAATATATATTTACACTCCACCGTTACAACGAAACACGGTTTGTTATGTAACAACAACTTTTGTCAACTTGTTGCAAAGTTTGTATTCTTCCACACTAGTATATATAATTTACAAACTAGATCCTAGATCACCATCAACTACGAGGACGAGATCACGAAACCAATCAATGTAATATTTCCAGCCATAAAAACTACCCCGTCTTATATACACAACTTGAGCAATTACAACAACTTAAGTCAGTATTTACCTTTGCCGTTGACAACAGGTACATAAGATGACTAACTAACTAAAAGGACGAATGACACTGACAACTGCCTTTTACACTCATCCACAAGAACTACACTTGCACCCGATTTAACCCCCATTTCAAGGCCTTCTTCAAATCCAACCCTTCCTACATATGTACAACAAAACAACGTTCTGACAGCGCAGCGACTCCTTAAGAAGCCTCGCAGCTCCAGCGCCAACTTTCACCGCTCCTAACCGTCAACTGCCAAGGCAAAACGCCGAGTCGCTCCTTTTGAAGGTCGGAAACGTCGAGCGAAATTTCCAGCTACTTCCAACTCCATCCGCTTTACTACTTTCTTCCCTCTTCTTCTATATTTTAAACTTGTTCAATTTGCTCAAAACTCTCTACAAATATATATACGAATCATCCCTTCAATGCACTCGAAATATCCAGGCATCGTCCATAAATGCCGCACTTGTCGACTTTCTCCAGCTTCGTGCCCTTAATACAAAGTGAAGCAAAGCCCTGAATTTCGCAACATTTTAAACATTCACGCCCCCAGTCAGTCAGTCAGTCAGTCAGTCGGGGCAAAGTGGTCGTCAAACGGCACTCGCCGTTGCCAACTGACCTCCATTTCCAACGAACGGCACTTTTCCTTTCCAGTCGAATAGCATGTTGAAAACAGGACTATGCCATATTCATCGCATACTCAAACGCTGCACCAGCGAAACAACATACAAAACCCGGCAACGGGTATCACGAAACTTGAGTTTTCTCCGAGCAAAGCCATGTACAAGCAACTCTCGACTTTTACCGGTACAAAACTCTCCTCCTGTTCATAGCTTCAGTGCTATACTCCATTCCAACACCACGTGGGCATTTGCCCGCCCGCTCTGCCTTCAGCCTTCGATGCGAAAAGAAATACCCGCTTCCTCTCCCCGTCCCATGCATATACAATGTTAACCTCGACACGTGGCCAACAATAAACAAAGTGAGCCCCCAAACCCGGACCTATTTCTTTATTTCTCTCAACTTTCACCTACAGCGCAAAAAACCAAAACATTTTTGCCACAACTTGTCTTTTAGCACAAGAACAACATCAACTTTCTCCTACAAAAAAAGTTTCCAAACTTCTTCAGCATGTTCCGGCAATTTCGAAAAGTCTCTACCGCCAAAACGTTTTCCTCCAATTCTCATGAAACCTCAAAAAACGTTTCCGTTTACTTTCCAACCCCGACCCAACCGAACCGGCTACTAGCAGAAACTGTAAATGTAACGGAAGTATATACATTTCGGAAACAAGCATCCAAAACGTTGTAACTTATATATACTCCGCTCCTTCGCACACTCGGTCCAAATAAGTAACAGCTCCGAAACCGGGTGAGGAGCGAGGGAAAGAACCGGGAAAGAACCCAACGTTTGGTTTCCCTCGTCGATCCCTAAGCTTTTACTCACAAGCCACAACCTTCCCTCCCGCTCTTGTTCTTTTCTCTCCCCGATTCTCGGGCAAAACGCAAGTGTTATCCAAACCTCAGAAGAAAAACGGTACTTGTTACCCTTTATGATACACGCTATTTCGAAACTTTCTCTCTCTCTCCCGCTTACTTCTTTGATAATCCAACAAAGGCTATTTCTCCACAAATTTTTGCCAAAGTTGCGAAACTACCACTACCACAAAAGTGTAAATACAAGAACACAATTTCCATTTGTCCATTTCAATTTGTTCCCCTGCTTTCACCCCAGGAGGAGCAGCTGTCGCTTTCGAAAATGTTTCCCGTACAACTGGACCTGCTGCACGGAGTCACACGAGCCCATGTGGTTAGGTACCCTTAAACGTGTTCCGTTGGCCCACTTTTCTTTTTCCTCCAGCATATATGATTACTACAATTTCCTTTTGCTTCGTTGAAGAAGCCCCTTGAACGATTGCTCTCTCACTCAGTCAGTCAGTACATAATTCGTTTCCCACTTTCCCTATTGGCCTTGCCACCTTATAGTTACGTAACGGCACCTGTTACACTGTTATCCATCGATTCTTCTCGCTACTTGAGAGTCAGGTCACCGGGATCGTCACCCATTTACTTGTATACACGTACAAATTGCGTCTCCAGCTGGCCCACATCAACGTATACGAACGAACGAGTTAAGCGGGTATCACAGAATCACATGATTCTCAAAACACTTAACAGGCCAAGAAGATAGAGACAGTGGCTGCTGCTGCTGCATCTTCCGTGATCCCAGACGTACACGTTATCCTCCTTCTGCTGGATTGATGCACTTGTCTTCTTCGGAACACATGCCAACTCCTTACGTTGTACTCCATAAGCAAGCATCATCTCAACGTAGGAGCACGACACACGTACTTGGATACGCAACTTGTACACCATTTGAAACACATGTGTACGTAGTTTGGATGCTGTTCATGATGGAAGGAGGGATCATGATGGAGCATAACAACATAACAGCCCTTTGCACACACACACACAATGTTGAGCTTACGATATCATGATATGAAGCCAACTTGAACATCAAGGCAAACCAAATACTTGCACACATTACACACACCACTCCAACGACTCAGGCAACCAAAATAATAATGCATCAAGAAAAAGAGCAGTTATAACGCGTCAACGGTACTTGTTCTCCAGCACTTACAAAACTATTAGAATCTAGTAGCAGTAGAATCTATCTATATCTCGTCTATTTGCCAACTTTTCCCCATACTCGAGACGACACCCTCCGCTCCAGATAACCTACACAACTATAACTACTCGATCATCTGCGCCCTTTGTCATAGCCATATCTGGATCAAATACCAGTTTTAATCTACAACCATAGAACTTGCAACACAATTAACTTGTTGCAAAACAGCCTGCTGAAATAGCTCCAAAGTTGACCCTTACTCCCAACACTTTTCCCTAACATGGAAACGCTAGTCCGCTATTCGCTTCCAGTGATAACATAAGTGCTACTTACCCTTCTTGGTTCCCTTCAACCTGAACTCGAGTGAGACAATCAGCACCTTCACCCACCACCAACCACACACTCAGAGCCTTTTTGGTTCCTTAATAACGAGGCACACGCAACAAGGTGAAGGTTAAATGTACAAAAAGTCCTTGCCAATCCCTCCAATAACAACGACGACCACGATATTATATGACACAGGTACAAAATAATAAACTCGAACAATTACTACGGGTCCGTTTGCGAATATAGATTTTTTAGCACTCGATGCAGCAACGTTGCCGTGTCACATGTATGTTTTGAGGCAGGTTCCCTTGAACTGCACCCCTTGAAGTGGCGCTCTTTTCCTGGCTGAGAGAAAGTTGCGAAAGCAAACAAGTTATTATTATGGTGCGGGAGCCGATTCTTGAACGTGTTGTCTGCGCGGAGAAAGAACAGGGAATGACACTGGACGTTATCCTTGTTGTCGCGTTACTCAACACACACACACATACACGTAATGCATTACACACGGCAGGAGCGCTTCTCCTCCTCTTCCTGTCTCTTCTCTGTGTTGTAGGAGTACGAGCACTAGTCCCCGCTTTTTCAACACCAAAGCTACGCTACTCGAGCTGTCCTACGAGCGCTTTATTCCAGAGTTCGTAACACGTTTATTATTATGGATTATTATTATAGCTCCTTTGATTATTCCATTGTTGTGGCGCGGATACTCTGTTAACGCTTTCATCCACACACTGATCAGCGCCAAAATCTTCACCACCATCTGCTTCCAACGACAGCGTAAACTCGACTGATGGCCCCAGCGCTGACTGCGAGCTCAGCAGCAGCGATGAGTTTGTAATCTCTGATGCCTTCCTCCAGCAAGCAGCAGCGTTCACAGAACGAGCAGAAGCAGCCTTTTCTGAATCTCATGATGATGATGACTGAATCAAATGTGGTCTGATGGCCAAACCGTGTATGGTGGATTTTTCGCTAACGTGAATGACGACGCTGCCGCCGTCGCTGTTATCCTTTACGTACGTACGTGCCTCCTTCCTGCTGCTGCCTCAATCAGACGGTTAAGGCCTTGATGAATCTGTTGGGAACGGAACATGATTCACCGACTTTTCCCTTCTTCTTCTTCCCATCTCTAAATACTATTACGTACACGTCTCAACCAAGTCGCTGCTAACACCAACATGCGATAACGCAATCGGCCACCAAAACCCTCCCCTCAGTTCCTTACGCTTTCTCATGTCCTCCTTCTTCCTCATCGTCCGGCAACGACGAGATTCTCTTGCATTCTTTTCCCTTCAACTCGCAAACGTTACTTGCTTCTTTAGCTAGCGAAAAAGCTGTATCCTTCCATAAAACGTCGTTCGTTGGTTTCGTTCGAATGCCCTCGAAATTCACCTTGGACTTGTTCATTCTGTTTCGACTACTACTACTACCAGGAACAGGCCACCAAGATTTTCGCTTATCATCTTCTCGCCTTCACTCCGTTCGTTCTCTGTAACCCTTTCGGCCAAAACCAGCTGCTGCAACAGCGAGTCTGACTCACTTCTCATGTAATAACGTTATCCGCCGCCGATACACCTTTTTACTCTCCGTCGAAACGTTTCTTGCCAACGACGTAATTTACTTACTCAGTTGTGTACTCGCTCGCACTCAATTCAAGGCTCACCTGTCGCTATATATATTTCCAATTCGAAATACAAATGAATTTTCCTACTCACCTACACAGTCACACACACACCAATAAATATAACTTGCCGATTATAGCTCCAACAACAATGATATGTATACGTTACAGATCCAAATATAAAGGAGCAAAATAAGCTTGATTTATATATCAGTCAAATGTATACATGTGAACACGTACGTACGTAGCGGAGCAGCAGCGTTCGATATCAATTTCCATCAATATTTAATCGCGTTCCCAGTAACCTTTTTCAGCGTCGAGGACGCCATTTTTGCAATGCCTCACAACCACACAACTCTCTGTACAGCTTGAACAGAGTATACGCTTCCTTGTGGTGGCGACGATTACGGCAGCAGCACCACCAGCGCTTCTCGTCTGCATCTTGTAGTGACTTGGATGGATGTAATATATACAACGAAACCAATTTGCCTTCCAAAGTTTGAATAACATTTTGCCATTCCACGCACTAACAGCATTACTACAAGTTGCAGTCAGATTTTTGCCCTCCTCCTATTATATAAACTTTGAACCAAGATTGTGCTATTTTAAAAGTTCATGTTTGGATACAACTCTCATTTGGTTTATTTATACATGTGCTAACTAAAAATATATTATAAATACAACAGCAGAAAGCAGTCTTGAGAAAAATTTAATGGAACAAAAATTATTGCCCCGGATCATTCCAAATATATAAATTTCAACAACCAAAACGTCTATATCAATTAAAGAATTTACAATGTTCTGGTATGAGAAATGGCAATCGCTAAACCTTAAAAATTCCAGTTATGTCAAGAATGCATCGAAATCGAAACAAGTATATATTATTATAATTCTACATTTGGAAGCGATTCTGTATGAAATTCCAAAACCGGAAATAAGTATATACTAGCATAGGCTCTTTTATGTATGCAAGCAAGCAAGTACAAACTCGAAGTATTTAACGTAGGTATAGGAAATTGATGGATATAATATAATGTGTTGTAGAATATATATTTAGAATATTTGTTTCAGCATTGCAACATGATATATATTGGGCAAACTTAACAGGTGTATGGAAAGACATTGTACATTTTTTTGACAAACAGTTTAAGTAACTTTATAAATATTTAAAAGTCTGTAAATAGTCTTAAAATCCACTAACAAGTCTTGAATTTATATATTTTAGGTCGGTTCAAGTTAAAAGTTTCTTTTATATATGGCTTGCAGTACTTGACGAGTTTGAATGTTGTAACGTCGTAACAAACGTTTCTTAAACCATGGTAAATATTTTGGTGTCCGCCGACAATATTTACCAAATGTTTCTTGCTCACCTGAACTGAAAATAGAACCAATTTGCTATATATAAAATATACCAGGTTGCAGTAGAGAAAAAAGTGAAGCTTCGGTCAAAAGCCGACTTGGTAGTATAGTAGGTTAAGTAGCTTTAGTTGTTGCCTTCTTTTTTCGGTTCTTTCACCTGCTGTTGAATAATGTGTCTCGTCTCAACTTTCATCTTGTTTCTCTCAACTTTTAATCGTATGACTTGTTGCCACGGTAGATCGAGTCCCATTTCATTGCTTATAAATGAGCACGTGTATAAGTCGGTGGCTGCTGCTGGAGCCGCCGCTGCTGGTTCAAGTTCCATCCGGCTCGATGCACCCGTCTGCTTCCTCGGCAGCTTCAACCTACTTTCACCAGCAGCAGCGACGACAGCGCCGGCAACTTTTACCGCCGGATCAACTTGCTCTTCCTCGTGACAAATCCGCGCGGAACCCAACTCATTCAAGGACCGCACAAGAACCAAGTTAAGTCAGTCAGTCAACCACTTGTTTTCATCGTCTTGGTTGATCCAGTTTTATGATTCAACTGCTCTTTTCAAAAGCTTTACCTGCTTTTTAAAAAATATATTATTGATACCCTCTTCTTCTCTTTTAATTGTAACCGGTACATGTAATAATAATTACTCTCTGCCCGTGTGCACGCGCTTCACCCGGTTCCAAGAGCAGGTTCCGTTGGATAAAATGATCCACTGCTGTTTGATATCATGCCGTTGATTATGATAGCGCCCTTATGTTCAAGACACACATTTGAAGCCTCCGAGAAATATATTTTTCCGAGTACGGCAAAAGTCACACACGTGTAGCGAGCGGTGCATGGAGAAAGTTGGAGTTTAGTAAGCTCCCGTTGCTGCTTTCTCCAGCGCCAGGAAAGTCTCTGTGAAAAACGTTTGCATGCTTCGAGCTGGAAGAAAATTGGAGTTGGCTGCTGTTGAAAATCCCTAACGACATTCGGTCGTGGCCATAGCGGAAGGAAGGTCATTGAGAATTTTGTAGAAAAACGATCGTCGCCTGGAGAAAGCGCCGAGCGCTACTTTCAAATCATTCCAAGTGGCCCGTGTATATATATCCGGTCCCATTTCCGGCATTTCATCATCACATACATCACTTGTTCTTTCAGCCTAATTGTTCTCTTTCACACACACAAACACACAGATCCGTTGTTGTTGTTGTTTCAAGATAATATTTGGGGTGTTATTGTGGAGCAGGCTCAAATCCAGTACAAACAAGAGACGAGACGAGGTACACACAACAAGCGATATCAGTTCCAAACTGCCGCTAATGAATTTGTACTCTTTAACGGCACAATTACGAGAGGGAGGAAGGTGGATGTGAAACTGGAGAAACGTTAATAGCTCAATGCCATCTCATTAACTTAATGGCAGTTTTATCCCGAGTCAGAGTCAGAAACAAGAAGACGCCTGACAAAACTCTACAAATGTGACATGATGTCTTTGTTTTCGAATGTTGCTCTGAAACATATTTTTCTGAAGCTACACAAAACTTGTTGATAATTTCAAGTTGGCTTGTTGTTTTGAGGAAGCCGAAGCACTTGAGCGTTTTTCCACTGGATATTTTTTACATTTCAACAGTTAACTCATTGACACTTGTTTAGCCTGAGCTATGGTGTCGTGTTGAATTGTGCTCGAGAAACCGTGACCTAGTTTCCATGGCCGTGTCATTTTCAATTCCTTCCAGTAAGTAGTTTGGTTGGGGAGCATATTTAATATCTCATCTTCAAACATACAAATAGGAACAAGAAATATATCGAGGCGAGGCATGTGTACTGCCATGTGATTCCAGCAGAGACATTACGTTTTCATGATGGATTCGCAGCAAAGTGCATTGGGATATAAACTAACTAAGTTGGGGGCCTTGGACACACGGAGAGACAGTACCGTTCATGTGGCATAAATCCATGACCATTATTATCGCACCGCCTGCTCGCCATATTGGTCCAGATTTTCCGGCGGCAGATAAACATACTACAGTTCAGGCCATGTTTACATTCTCCCTCTCTTTACTACTTTCACCTGCTCTCCCGTCCGTACAAATATGGCAATCAGGTTGACACGGACAACGGATGATCCTGGTCGGAGGAGCATGCATTAACCGTAGTTCATGGAGAGTGTATCGGCTTAGAATAAAGTATTGGACGTTAACTAATAATACTACGTACGCTAATTTGGCGGATTTGGTTATGGCGGGCGCAATTGGCATATGCATCTTCTCCTCCTCACCTCACTCACCTCACTCCTCACTGAGTGAGTGAGTGAGCTCGTGTGTTTTACGAGTGAGAGGAATGAATGGCAATCGGTGTACGCGGCTGGCCAAGGACTTTTGCGCATAGTAGCAGAGGCAAGGAGCGCCGGGGTTATTGGGTACGAATGAGCTTGTTCGAGGAGTAAAGGCTTTAGTGTTGCTCGCGAGTCTGAATCGAACGTACGGATCGTGTCTGTCGCTCCTCGAACGCCATAGCCACGCTGCTGCTACTTTCCTTCTAGCAAACTACCGACGACGTTTTCAACAACAAAACACATACGGTTCTCCCTCCTCCTTCCTCCCCGCCCGCCATTCCTCCTCCCCCACGACCGTCCTTCCTGGTCGCCGTCTTCTTGTCCCTAATACATTTCGCCATCTTATCATACACAAAATTGCCCATTTGATTCCATGCATGTTGACTGGACTGTGTGTGAAAAATCCTGTACTTACTTAATTCTGCTCACTTGAGCTACTCACCGACCGTTTCCATTTTCCAAGGTCCGTCTCGTCGTCTGTCTGATTGTGCATGTAATTAGCAAGCAGTTACGTATTATTACATGTTGATCATCATGCAACAACGAAAAGTAACGAACGACGTCTTGAATCACTCACTCAGTCAGTTAGCGCTAGCAGGACCAACAAACAGCCTTGACGAGACCCAAAATGGCGTACAGAGTCATCGAGAACGTCCTATTTTCAAGCCAGAGCCACACATGCCAGATATCAGCTTTTTGCCAACAACAACACGCTTCAGTCAGTCATGCGAATATATTTGCTACATCTTGTTGCTTTACATTGCTTTCTTTCGGCTGCCGAGACATGGGGAAAGATTCCCGGTTCAGTTGCACAATTCCAAAAATGTATCGATTTAAGTTTGTGCCTTGGTTAGTATATATGTGTGCATATAGTCAAGTTGCGACGACAGGTGGAGTAGCAGCAGGAATCAGTCCTTGTTTTTGAAAAGCGTATATATATTTATATACATTTGCCAGAGAAATATAGAAATATAGAGATTATTTTTTCAATTTTTGGACGGCTATAGAACCGTTAGAGGATAGTCACTGCGTCTACGATTCTATGATAAACGTAATTTAAAATTCATCAAATGGAACATGTTCCATATACGAGCAAACAATAATTGCATGATTAAATGAACAAGATGTATGCAGTGGCTATTTATACGGCTACTTGGTATGCGACAGTTTTAATACCAAGTTGGCCTAACAAATTTGAAACGTGCTGAACTCAAGCAAATGATTTGTTATGGCGGGAATTTTACAAGCTCAATTTGGAACGGTAGCAAAAGAGAGAAATGTTAAAGGGTTGAAGGAGAAAGCATTTGCAACCCTTGCTCCATAATGTATTCCATTATCATGTGAAACTGTCGTGAGCTTTGGCTAAATATAATGGTTAATTTACAGTATAACTCTAAATGCAGTTACTAGTTACAGCTTCGTGCTTGACGTTACATGGAAAGAGTCGATTAAATGGTTACGTTTCCAGTGGCGTTTTTTCAGGTGTAGAAACTACAAACAGAGAAAGACAAGGTGGCGCTCCGATTATTGCGTTGTTAGATCAAGTACAGTAGATTAAAATGTCAGCTCTACTAATACAATAATATTTCTTTAAAACAACAACAACGTAATGACCGCCGTTTTTCACAAACGCTGCGCCATGACTAGATTTTGTTTGAGATTTGTCCCAGGAAGCGTTACTGTTACTACTTGCGCGTCCTATTACATGCAATGGAAATGAAATCGAAATGTGGTTTCACTTGTTCTTGTGCCGCTGTCTGGGGATGAACCAACGGCTCATACATATGGATAACAGTTAACGTTGTTGGCAGAGAAGCGTTATCGATAGCGGATGTAGCATGTACCACTAGCGGCAGTATTTTTCCGTCTTGGTCTTCTTCTGCTCATCAACACGACATACAATTTTTTCTTGTACATTTGTCAACAATTAATCCTCCGTACGTTATTATGATTTCACATCCTTTGTGTACATTTACAAGCGACAGCCGTAGGAGCGCTGCTGCTGCTGCTATCTTTTTTTTGTTTGTTGTCGAAAGCGAAGGCTGTCGTTGCTGGGCTCGTAGTGGACGTTTAAAAGTATATAAAGCAAGAAGAAGAAATGTGTGGAGTGGTGAAAAGGGCTTGTCATGTGTACACTGCGCAAGGCCAGCGTTGTTGGCGCTGCTGTTGCTTGTGGCCTGTTGAGCACGCCATTATTTGGTCTGCCCGTCGCAGCGTTCTCAGTGACCCCACACACACAGTTGGCCAACGTCACGTTGGAATTCTTCATCATGGCCGACTTTGACCAAACCATTTTATATACGCATTATCAACTGGTTTGTGAATCCAACGAAAAGCAACAAGCGCACACAACTTGCTTGCTTGGAACGAGTCATGATGCGGATTCATCGCGTTAAAAACGTAAGAGAGCACCAGCCAGCAGCAGCGTTATCAGCGTTTCTAACAATAAAAGTTTTGATAACACATATATACAGCATACGCTTATCCTCATCATCGCCTCTTCATCAACAGTTGATTCAATGGCAAGTCTGGGCTGGACATTGTACAACTTCTGTTACAGAAGACGTCGACGACGATGGCAAACATGACCATCATCCGCTCGAAGCGCTATGAATATCATATAGCAGCAAGCGACATATTTTTACTCATAAACACTTGCGACAACAACAACAACGTGTCCATTAAAACCAACTATTTATAAAAATAATATATATTTACGAGCCTTATTTGTTATTGATCAACAAATCAAAGTTGAACAGGAACAAATAATTGACCGCAAGCGCATTTGACCATTGACGTTGATAAAAAAATATTCCATGCATCAATTCAACCATCGTCTTGTCACTTTTTTTCTAATTCTAATCACACCTTTTTATGATCTGCCTGCTTGGTGGACAACAATTGTAATTACATTTGATCCGACTTTTTGCTCCTACGCTTTAATTCAGGCATGTGTTGTATTTGTACTTTATTCTGGCAACTTAACCCTTTTGTCTTGGAATCCATTTGCTGAAATACGTAACTTGATATTTTGAGAATGTACAATCTTGAGTTACATCTATGAATTCTAGTAATTTTTAGCGTACATGATCTTCCTTTACTAAAATCTTCACGATTAATTGACTATGCCTCTCAATGCACCTGAGGAGCAAAATGGAGGGTTGAAATGGGGATGATTTGGCTTTGTTATACGTACGCAGTTTAAACTAGAATACAAAAACTTTTTTTGCAACAAGCCATTAGGAACTAGGTGTCTTTAACTTTTTGTACATGATAAATTTTTAGACTATACGAAAAGCAATTAAATTAAAAGCATCAACTAAGGTCGGTTGCAATGCGGTATTTACATTGCACATTACATTAGAGTCTATGGGGGAAATGGCAAAACTGGTTCAAAACTGCAGAGTAGAATCAAGTGCATTGTGTCTAATCTAATAAATTTCCAACTATATGTATTTGATCGAGCCTATTTAAGTATACACATATCTGAATTAAAACAATTCCAAGAGGGATTCCACCCTTTCTGTTAATCAACGACTCCTCCTACAATTCGCTTCTAGCACTTCTAGTCACCTCCTTCACATATGAATTATTGTCAGCGTAAGTTACATGTGTTGGCCATGCTTTTGTATATGTATGGGGGATGAGGGTTGTTTGAAGCTTGGTTAAAAATAATATACAAATTGCTTTGAGAATTTAAACTCAAATACTCAAGTGAAAAAATAAATAATACTTAAAGCTATGCTGCATGTGACCAGGATCTCTTCCAAAGGTTCCAAGGCTGATAATGTACATGTATATATTTAACTATGCAACTAATTGTGAAATTCGCAATTTGCTCCACGTCGCCCAGTACGCGAGTGAATTGTGAATAGCCAGTGGCCGATAAGATAATCTAAATTAAATCAGGATTTCGGTTCTGGTGTTGCTGCTGCTGACGCTGCTAAAAGATATTATAATTTGCTGGTCATGTGGAGGTCGTAAGTAGTGAACCGTTTTAAAATTGTATAAGCACTTGGGATAAAGTATGTGGCGAACTAAATAGTATACTGAATAATCATGAAATATAAATTGTTGCAAATGTAATTATTATTAGCACTTTGGCACTTCAGTGCATTGCTGAAATGAAGATTGCTGATGAGCTCCGCACACACCTGATTACTTCAAATAGTGCATAATGCAAAAACAAGAATTCATTATGGAGCATATTTATTATTATTTTTAGTGTACACTTTTAAAAGGCTGCTGTATTGTTCCAAAGCAGAGCTAACAAAAACATGAGGGGAGCTAACACGTTAATATTAATTGCTGGCTCAAGTTGAACCAGTCGCCAGGAACGTTAAATAACAAGTATCATTTAACACGGTTAGTTAACGTGTGGGTGATTATATATACACGCGCTATTAACTAGCTGAATCTAACAGCAGCCTTTTAAGATTATGCCTTTGACACATACTTTGCTAGAAGTTGATCAAGTTTTATGACCCGTCTATAACCGACTATTAGTAGTCAGTCAGTCAGATGTCATCAAGATCTAATTTGAACGCAGTAGCTACTGTTCAACTATTGTGTACTCCACCACCAACGCAGTCTGTATTGACTTTCCCGGGCTGGCTTGAACAGTAAACAATTTACAATTGGATGACAGCGTCAGCGTCTAACCAATGTTAGCTAGCAACCCTGTGACAGGAGGAAAATAATTGACCTTTATAGTCTTTTTGTGAGTCTATAGCAAACCGACTATTAATGATATAGACCAAGATATTATACAGAAAGATAGAAATCTTGGGAGCGACTCCACCGTTTTTATGACCTTTGTTAAAATATATTTGTTGTTGCAAAATTGCAATTCAGTAGTCAGTCACAGAGTCACATATAGGCTGCCGGGTCTTAAGATTGCAATTTTGCCAGCTATTTTACCATGGATATTTTTATCAGCAATCAAAGTAAAACATGTCATGATGACAAATATATATACAACCCTTTTTGAAAATAAAAAAGCAGTTTTAAATCTCTCATCAGCTCAACTTTACCTGTTGATATCTTTTGGCGTAAAAATACCATGTTTGACTACATTACAAGGAACAGAATCCATCATCTGTACAACCTTTAATCAACATCATCAAATTCTCGGTTCGTAAATACGACGACTAATATATACTCGTGGGAAAAGTCATGGACAAAAATATATATAAATGACTTTTTGCATGGCATAAATCAGTTAGTCAAAGACTTTGCAGCTTTTGAAAGTCGTTTCGTGAACGTGAAGGATGATTTCGGACAGAAATCACGCAATTCGCAAGTGTTCACTTACAAAAAGGGGTGAATAATTTATAATTTCATGTTTCCTCTCCTCCGAACCATTGTTGAGGTACCTGACTGACTGGATTTGCTTTGAACATGTTTTGCGGCCGGCCGACCGTTGAGCTGGCAAACCGGCAACCCCATTAGATTGATGGCTTGTTTTTCTTCTTCTTTTCAACTTCTTATGATGCTCTTTTGAAAAATATTCAGTCTGACAGACGAAAAGTGCACCACCCCCTTTTGCTACCACCGCCGTTCGTTGAGCTGAAAACGATGATTGTTATGCGTTCAATGGGATGGCTGAACAAATTGGTTCTTTTTGCAAATTTTTATGGTCAAAATATTACAGTGTAAGAGAGGGTCAAAATGGCATTAATAAAATGGCGTCTTCATAGTCTTGCAAAGTTTCCATTTTGCAATTTCGCCAATCGGTCCAAGTCCACGCTCCAGCGTCCTTCTTACTAATCCTGGGACTCGTTACACACAGAAAATGGCAAAAAAATCCGTGTCTTTCTACCAAATAGTTACAGGTACATACAGCATTGCATATAATTTCAAGTAAAAGAACCGCAACAACTTTGTTCTTTGAAAATATTAAAAACTGCTGCTTCTTCTTCAAGTTTTTGCAAGTGGGACTTGATACACATTTGTTTTATATTTGCTTTCGGTTCTCATCAAAGCCTTTGATTTCAGCAACACCTTTGAACATCCTACATAACCTGTTTGTCTTGTGTCGCTTTGCAAAATTATTATTTATATACTTCCAACGTCTTTGCACTAGTCTCAATGCAACAACTTATGTGAGTGAGCTAGATATTTTCCTGCAGGAAATGAAACTGGATTTCTGACACTTGCACAAAGCTGAATATTCTCACGCTTTGAGGAAAAATCTGCAATTTTACACAACGCCATGACAAAGATTTTGATAAATTCACCTGGCCTGAAACATGGAATTTTTGTGCACACATCAGTGCCGTTTCTCCAATTAAAAGCTACTATTTTGCCATACTCGTTCAAATCCGTTAATCATAATTGACCGACAGATCATCCCGCTGTCTCTTTGATTATTTGACCGCTTGAGCACTTGAACAAGAGTTATTTTCTTTCATTTTCTGTAAACACAATTTTATCAAGACACTTTTATCCCATCAAAAGTGTAATGCTGCTTGCTACACAAACAATTTCAATTTAATTTACTTTGATAGCGTCTTAGCTAGTTTGAGTTACTAGCAGCAGCAGCGTATGTAAACATGTGTACTCTTTGAAAAAAAAGTTTCAAGACGCTTTGACACAGCTGCAACGTTAATCATGTAGTCGTTAATTGTCGTCGTTACGTCTTGACTCGGTATCGGAGCGGCAATTTGCTTTCTTCTTTGAGGAGAAATATTATAAGAAATATCGAGGATTATAGCCGTTTGCCATGTTGTTGTTGTTAGTCGAATTGACGTTCAACATATACATAAGCAGGCAAGACAGGTATTTGTGTAACAAGTTTCGTTATAGTATTTTTCCGTCTGCAGCAGCGTTAGTTGTTGCATATACAATGAACGAGTTATCCAAAAGCTCAAGGACCCAATTCATAGTCTGCGACATTCAAGCCGATTGCAATAGGCGTCTTAATGACACAAATTATATTGGCAAAACGTGTAATTTTGCTCCATCATGTGTTTGATATGGCATAATACAAGGCAAACCACACGACGAGCAAATATACATGTATATATATTTCGAGTGAAAGCTATATTTCGCCAACAAGTTGCATCAGCACGTGGAGAAAGTCGCTCCACGCGCTTTCCTTTTGCTTGAACTGGGACTGGAAGCTGCGGTGGTTGACATGATTCTGTGTAAATATCCATCTTGTTTTACCCGGAAAATCGGTTGCTTGCTTGCACATGCCAAGGGCACGGAAGCCGGCACGTGGTAACTTTTGATACGGGAGAAAGCATTGCTCTCATATGAGTCTGTTCATAGCAGATTTGCACGACAAAAGCTTCACAACAATCAAAGTAGAGCGGAGCACGTGTAATCAAATAAAAAATATTGTTTGGCCAAATTCGTCAACAAGAGATACTGTGGGATAGGTTTCTTGTTGTACAACTTGATAATCTAAATGCATGAGATTACGGTTTATGGAAACGGGAAATTTGCAAGTCATGAACATTTCTCGTGATATTATCACCACGTACTTGTATTCTTATGGCCCATTTGCAAGAGGAACGAGAAGGAGACGCGTGGAAATGTTGAGAATGGTCGGGGTTGATTGTTGTTACAAAACATTTGGCCGTCATAGGCTACAGCGTTTGGTAATTGAGCGCGAGCAAATTATAGCTTAAACGCGATCAAGTGTTACGTGATATGGTTTGAACAGAGGAATGTAATAAAATTGTACTCTTCTTTTCTCGCCATTGAGGCAATTCAACAACATTGATTCTGTCGACGACAGGTGTGCATTTTATCCAACAATTTAATGATGGTTCTCGGGATTTCCACGATCCATGCGACTAATTCCACATTTTGCATCATATCCATCGATCAACATTTTGCAACGCTCCTGCACACGTGGAGCTTCATTCCAACAACAAAACGTTCACAATAAGTTCAAGGCCAAAAAAGTAACAATCGCAGGAAGAGCTGAGACCAACAGAATATGGACGTTGGCTCTTTTTGCTCCTGTTCAGAGACTACCTCAACGTTATAATTGTTGTTTTCCAAATTGCCAAGAAGTCAAAGTGGGAGAGATAGGGAGAAGAGGCTTTGCAAATTCTCCGTCCACTTACATATATATTTTACAGATACCGCAAGTTCAACTTGTCGCTTGCACGCTTGCCAAACAAGCTCTTTTTTCCAAGTACAAAAGCACTAATATGTATCCGCAGCGTTCAATCGCTTTTCTGCCTGCTGCTCTTGCTCTATGAATTTGGCGAATGCTTATACACGTGGCTTGGAGCAGGATTCGCATTCGCTCCTGCTCCTCCTCCTTGTGCTTCCACTGTTCGCTGTTGACCTTGAAGCGCACTGCGGATTGGCCACTTCTCCTCGGCTTAAGCTACAATTTGTGAAGGAAGGTTAGGAACTCGTGTATTACATCCGCAGCGTACAAACGTACGCTCTTGTCTTGACGCCGCTTCATCATGTTGAGGTAGGTTCTTTTGTACTTGTTGTTTCGCTACAATGGGATGGGCCCGTCACGGATATTTTTGGACGGGTTGAAGGATGCAGAAGCAACAACCTCAAGTGTTTAAGCAGCGTCCACGAGCAGCGCTTATAGTATTTCTTGCAGTTTTTTGCAACTCGCTCATGCTCAGCTTCAAAGTCTTCATCTTTTACTGGTCTCGACCTACGATACTGTCGAGTTTCCTTTAGCAGCGTTTTCAGCGTTTTCAGCCATGATACACCATGTTAATATGTACGCCGTTCCTCCACTTTAACCGCATTCAGAGTTCATTTACTTGTCGATACATAACTTGGAGGATATTCAAGAATGCAGAGCAGCGTCAGAAACGCTTTTTTGCAACGATATATGTCTGTAACTCGATTCTTGATCTCGCTCAACAACAAGACGGCAAAATGTCTTCTGGATTCAGCAGCGTCTCAAAGTCATTGGGCTGACTGCTGGAAAAAAACCGGTATCGTATCATTCATTTATGCTACACCTGCACATTACAATTTCCCACATTTTCAATGCTGGAACAAGAAGATCCTGATTTGAAGCGTCTTGGTTGATTGATGCTTGCTGGTACCATAGGAAGTAAAGTATGAATCAGTTGCAGTTACAGCTTAATCAGCAGCAACGTTTGCAATGTTTCAGGATACTCAGAGTCAGTTCCTTGGACTTGAACAGCCTAGATTGGATGAGACGACGCTTATATTTGACGACGACGCCATGTTCCATGTTTTTCTAGTTTAAACTTGAAACTGTTACTACTTATTGTAAACTTGACTGACAAAGTTTGAGAAATATTCTTCTGCGTTGTATTTTTCTAGATTGATGACAGACTCGTTTATGTGTGTGAATCAAAAACAAGTTTGAATGAGAAACATGATGGCTGACTGAATAACATTTTCTCGCAAAATACTAAGTCTTTTATGTACAGATATTGACTGACGCCACGATACTTCTTGACAGATAACGATGTTGTTGTTATAGCGCTTGCAAAACTAACTGCCAGTAATATATACATTCAATGGGTAGCGGCAAGGAACAAGCGTTTCATAGACATTCTGATCGGAATTGGAAACCATATAGCAAGGACATTAATTCAGCCCCTATAAATTACAGCGAGTATCGTGCTGAATATCAAGACCATTTTGTTTGCGACAACAGTCCTAGTCTTTGTTCCTAACCTGCTCAACAACAATGACGTCAGTTGTGCTAGCTAGAACAAGTACAGTATTCTCAATCTACAACACTGTCAATCACAGTATTATTCTTATTCATACCAATATAAAGATCGGGATGATACTAATAACAGCTATAGCTTTTCATTCCTGTTGCCTGCTTTTAACAGACTCCATCAACTTTGCAGCATTATCGCTTTAACATCATCACCGCGACCAACGCTTCAACAACCATCAAATTTTCATGCTAACATACTTGAGAAAGTGGAGAATAACGTTGAAACGATACAATGTAATGGTACTTGTTACATGATAATGCGTAGATATTTCAAGGACATTGTACGCAGTAATCTAAGTCAAACTAACTAAATGTGATAGTTACTACCGTACTTCTCAACACAAACAATGTGGTAACAAATGACTGATGGCAGTGAAGACGTGAATACAAAAATACAATATACACTTAGCAAACTCATCAGACAGGACTATAAGACGAAGGACTAACGCACCAGGTCTTAAATGTATCGAACTGAACATACGTTTAAAAAAAGACTCGGGTAATTCAGACAAGAAATACACGTTATTGATACGTGGAAACAAGGAAGGATAGTAAGAAAATTAATGCTAAACTAAACAGTTTAAAAGTTTCCATCGTCCCAAAAGATTATTCTAACACCATTAAGCAGATGGGAGACGACGGAACAGGTCAAGCTCAAGTAGTAACAGAATATTTGGAATATGATCGCTCTAAAAGATAATAGATACTACGTTTGTACGGATCACAGAATTATTCTGATAATTGAGCTGTATCGAAATTATAACGTTGCAAATCCTTCAGACGTGCGAGCTAATTAGGGTCTACAGTATATTGATGATGGCGAAAGGGTAAAACTTTCGGGTTCTAGAGTCCTTGGGGGAGCACGCAAACTTGATGAAGCCAATTTCTGCAAATTCAAGATTGCATGTCATTTTCTTACTATTGCAATATTGAAATACATAAATAATACAAACGATTGAAACAACTAACAAACCTGTTCACTCTTGATCCCAGTCGTCGCCACTGCCATCTAGCGTTTCTTGATCAATACTAACAGGAATGTCATCAGCGTTGTTGGAGTATACATCTTCTTCAAAGGAAGAATCGTTTTGGGGTACTGTCAGAATTACTTGGAAATCCAACGATTTGTCTCCATCATCGAGACACACATAGCCTTCTTCTTCAATCCAAGTCCTGCAAAGAAGAGCTTGTTTTAATGTCAATTCAGCTAGAACTGGAATTTCTGATGTTTGATCAACTTACCTGATAGTATCAAGATCCAAATCACTGAAATCTGGGAACAACTTGCATCGGGACAAGAAAAAGGAACCACGTTCCACAACTTCTGTCTCGCCAGTAGCTTCAAATTCTTGCATTTCAGTATAGCTGAAAATCACATTGGAGATAGAATACTTGAACTCCGACAAAAAACGTTCCTTCAGCGATGGTCGAGGTCGCCACCGATATTCGACTTCTTCAAGCAGTTCATACGATTCTTTTCCGTCAGCACTATTGAGGCCTGAATCAGAACAATCTTCTTGCAATTTCTGGGTCTTTGACGGCTTTTCAAATACTGCCATTTGAGATAAGCATCCGTAGACTTCTTCAGTTCCAGGTGGACCAGTGCAAATCCCTTCAATTCGAAAAGTGTAGTCGGGAAACAATTCGCATACGGTGGTACACCACTCAAGGAATTCTCGTCGTGACAGTTCGAATCGGTGATCCCAATGCCGAAATTTGCCGAAAGGTAGTCCAAGTACCGTGTTGAAGTCGCTGTTAGGTGTAGTTAGGATCACTACAGGTGGGGCATATTCACCAAAGAGAGTTCGGATGAACTCCACTTCAATGTCTTCGTCCAAATGTTCAAGTATCTCGATCCCGATTATGGCATGCAAGTCTGGAGAAGCTGTCATTACTCTTGAATCGGTTTCAGTCACACTACCGGAAAATACTTGGATTTTTAACGGCGTTTCTCTTGGAACCAGATGATCATAGGGTAGCGGAGTGACCCGAAACTTGCTTTGGGTTAACAACTCTTTGTCAATGTCGAGATACATGATCTTCTCCAGGAACTGCAGGTTCTTAAAATGGCAATGCATTCCGAATTCAGCACATCCCACTTCCAGTATAGACGCGGGCTTGTTTAACTTCAGCAGGTGCTTTTGTAGTTCGTCTCGTACTCGGGTATAACGCTGAATGTAAGCTGGCGGGTAGAACCTTATCGTACTAGAGTCTTCGACTTCCGGTTCCGTGCTACTGCTATTTGGATCCGTTTTCGGAATTTCTTCCTTTGACTCCTCCATTCCAAATGTATATATCGGGGTTAAAGTTGTGCGACAAGATAACTGAAAATCCAAGTCAAAGTTTTATTATTCTCAATGAGATAACAAACAAGAAGCACTAAAAATATGTTCAAGAATTTAACTGACCTAACTAATGTCCTAAATCTGTCACAAATTCAAACGCTGATTCTGGGGAAAAAATTATCTTCGCATTCTTCAACACTGAGGATTAATATAAATACGGTATGGTTCAGTTCCTTGCATGTGAAGAATTTAGCATTCAAATTTAAATGGCACGTGATTGGCCCTCCAAGTTTGAAATTTCCAACCTCGTTTTTGTAGGCATGTCATTTATGGCAAAAACTGCTACTTTAACTAATAGCAGTAAACAAACCGTATAATGCACAATTGCCTATCTGTTTTAAAACTGAAGAATGAAAAAGAACGTTTGCTGTTAAATCATCCGTATGCAGATTCGTGCACTTACAGTCACTGACAATTTGTACATATTACAAGTTGAATAAAATTCAACTAGACCTCCTTGGTATCCTGCATCTCAAGCCCCGCGGAAAATCAAATAACCGTGCGGCAAAGCGGTTCAGTGACGGAAAGTCGTGTGTTTGGAAAATACAAAGAGAAACCGGTTAAAAGTTACCAGTTAAAGCATAAAAATAGCTTATTCGGATCCGTAAAATTTCAAGATTGTTTTTTTAATTCTGCTCTAAATTCCTCCTGTGACACGTAAGTATATTGTGTTGTAAAGTTTGACGTTCTCAAGCGAGTCATTGATTATTTACGTGACTGTGAAGTTCCAGAGTTCCAGTATACTGTAGAGTTGGATGGGAAATTGAATTGAACTAGAATTTTGAATCATTTGTTTTTGTTTGAAAAGGTTGAAATCGTAAAATCTCTGAACAAGATGGCTGACGTTTTGGATCTTGGCCATGGGGATGACATGGTCATTGATGACGAGGAAGTCGGAAGTAGGTTTGCCAATGCTTTGAACTAAACTTTTCTACAATACGAATCCGGTTCAGTCAATTTAAATCTCACATTTGGTTCAATTTTTAGAAGACGCCTTGGACCAGCTCAAGGACGGCGTTAAGTCCCGAAAAGGAAGAGGGTTTGCTCCTGGGAACGCCTCGTCTCGTCAAGTAGAAATGACCTTTGAAAGTATACCTGTCGGGGAAAAGGAACCGTCTGACACTGTGGCTCAGAAATGTAATTCTGAATATATTTCGTTTCACGCTGTGGAATGGGTGTCAATAGATTGCTCTTAACCGATTGATTTGCTTGCAGCTGTTGAAGGCTGGATTCTGATTGTTACTGGGGTTCATGAGGAAGCACACGAAGATGATGTACATAGTCGGTTCTCGGAATATGGAGAAATTCGTAATA
Source organism: Sphaeridia pumilis (assembly GCA_034698345.1). Lineage (NCBI taxonomy): Eukaryota > Metazoa > Arthropoda > Collembola > Symphypleona > Sminthurididae > Sphaeridia > Sphaeridia pumilis. The sequence continues at coordinate 42,813 of JAQGBJ010000176.1, forward strand.
TGCACCTCAATTTGGACCGTAGAACAGGATTTCTGAAGGTATGCCATTGTTTCTGAAAGGTTAAGTTATCTAGAGATGCTCTGTTGAGATTTACAAAATATTTTTTAGGGGTATGCACTCATCGAGTACGAGGACTTCAAGAGCGCGCAAGCGGCTAAAAATGGATTGGACCAAACGGACCTCCTGGGTAACACTATTTCAGTGGATTGGTCGTTCGTCAAGGAAAAGCGAAAAACTGGCCGATCTAGGCGGAATAAGTAGTGTGTGTTCTTCTACACTTTTGACCTTTCTTGCTATTTCAGTTTCATGAATGAACTATTGGGATAATTTGTCTCTTTTATATGTATTCTTGTTGTGTATGTAAGGTTAATCATTACCGTTTTGGAGTAAACGTGACTATGCAATTTGTTAAAAACTCAAACGTGTGTTGTACGACATCCGATACTATTTGTTAAACATGTGACATCAAATATTTTAACGCTTTTTATTTTTGATTTTGAATCTTGTTATGGGTATTAAGTAATCTCCCAAAAACTACGTGTCTAATTCCTTACACCAATTAACCCTGTTTTCTAGCCATTCACCGGACACGTTGATGATTACAATTGCACAGCTGCTTGTTATATACTATACTATAAAACTAGTTCCATCTCTAAAATAATTAATGCTTGTCAACCATCATCACTAGTTCGCGTTGTCTAAAGCTGATCACATTTGAAAGGAAGCACCAGAAGCTATTACTACCACTTCTACAGTGGTAGAAAAAGTTGTTTCCAACAACCATGGTTCAAATACTATTGAATACAGAGGTATTTATGATGATTTCGGTAGCACCTTTGTGGTCATCAAGGATACTTTAAATGATCAGTTGCTTCCGTTGGCAAGAGTCTTCGTTCGTCCGTACTTTCTGCGGTGCATGTCATCCACACTGGCCAGATAATACGTTCCATCGAAAAGATTTTCCATTGATCCAGTAGGCTCGTAAGGGGCTGCAGTAAAAAATATAGTCATATAACTCGAATAATACTTAAATGAATCAAAGCAGGTATAAGACAAGACTAGATACCTTGGTGATGAACCTTCTCCCTCAGTGCCATCATCTCAGCAAATGTTTCCGGGCTGGTCTTTCTTCGGTTCCCAAGACGAGTCGCTACATCAGAAATGCCATTCAAAGCCTTATCCAGCTCGACAGAGGCGTCAGATCGAACGCGTATTGAATACATTGAGGATTGCAAGCCTGACCCATAGGAGAAGAGACACAGCCTATTCCCCAAAAGCTGATCCTTGGGTTTGCTGAAAACATAAAGTACCAATTAGACATTTATATTTCTTCAGCCTTAAGGGTATTTTCGTATTATTTTTTTTACCTGATAAGATACGAGATAAGACCACCGTAAACGGAAGGTGTGTACATGTTTCCAACTTGATTGGCTACATGCAAGGAAGGTTTCGTCTTTTCCAAAAAGATATTTTGAGACTCTTTCAGGACTGCTGACTCTACATTCCTATCGAAGTACGTATCTTCCAGAACGACATTCCTACGAAGACAAAACATCAAAATAGATCATTACGAAAGTTCCATGCATTCCATCCAGGTGAATGAAGATGAGAACATACGTGAGCTCTTTCAGGGAAGGGTAAACTTCTGCCGCAGTTTCCGCCTTCATGTTTCTAACGTCGTTCAACAGTAGCCGAGCCAAAGACTTTTGCACTAGTTTGCAGTATGGCGAATGGAAAATTACCCCATCGAAAGAGTTGAGTGAGATGAACTCCCCATTGCGTTTCTTTGCCTTCTCAGCAAACCGATTGTAGCATTTGTCTAAGGCACTAAGATAGCACTGGATGGAGAGCTTCCCGTCGACTCTTGGATATTCAGACTCCAGATCTGGCTTGTAGAAGTCATATACATGAACAGCGTGCGATGCACGAAGACCTACAAAAATGAAAACCGGTTTAAATTTGATTGACGCATATCCCACTGTTCATAACAAAGTCAGCAATACCTCGCTCGATCACTAAAGGTGCATTGGGTCCCAACAAGACGGCGATTGATCCAGCTCCGCCAGTAGGACGTGCAGCACCATTGGAGTAAACAGCAATGTCGCCGCAAACCATCAATGCTAATCGACCTGCAAGCACAACTCTGTTAACAACAACACCACCAGCTTCTTAAACTGTCCACAAACTTTCAAAGGCTCACCGTCCCAAGCGCTAGACTCAATCCACGAAATGGAGTTGAACAACGCTGCAGTGCCACCGTAACAAGCGTTGGTAGTGTCGACGCCTTCGATATCAGTATTTCCGCTCTCTTCGAACAATTGCATGATTACAGACTTGACACTCTTGGACTTGTCCAGGATCGTTTCGGTCCCAACCTCAATCCGGCCGATCGAGGCATAATCTGAGCATCAAAAGAAATGTTTTCCTCCATCATTTTACTAGCACCAACGAGCACCAACATTATATTTTTGCTGATTAGACTCACCCACATGATGACGGTCCATCAGATTCTTGACGACTGTCAGACACAGAGAGTTGATATCCTCACGATCTGAGCAGAATCCCATCTTGTCCTGGCCCAATCCAACAGTGTATTTACCCGCCGAAACATTGTCAAATTGCTCTAGCTCCGACTGATCCACGTACTGAGAAGGGAAGTAAATTTCGATTGCCAAAATTCCGACGTTCTCCGGCCAGGTCAGCTTGTCTTGGGCCATTTTCTAAGTCGTTGTCCAAGTGGGCACTCAAAGCTGCAAGAAAAACAAATCACAGGAGGTTAACAAGATGTTCGTTCAGCTGTTCGCACTGATCAGAGACTCAACACCCAATAACTTCAGTACTTATTTATGCTTCGCGGAGAATTTATGCAATTTAGCAGACTGCGCGAACAGGAAGGGTGAAGGGGTGAGATTGCATTTCCCTCGACAAGTTGCAGACTTAACCACAAGCTGGAATGACGTTCATCGGAAGAACATCCTCTATCCGCCCTAGGCAGTACCTGTTGTTTCTTAATATTCATTGTTCGACAAGACACGTTCCCATCATAACGACACGAGGTTTAAAACATCATCTCCCTTGATCCCAGGTATCTATGCAAATGCAGATGAGCATGTGTGTACGTCTTACCCACTTCCTTCGCGCCAAGATGATGTATTCCAGCTTAGCTACACAATCCGTCCTTATTGATCCCATGACCTCTCTTTTCAATAAAGCCCACTAATGACGCAGAGCTAAGTTAGTAGGGCACTAATGTAATCCTATTTGACGTCGGCTAGTTAAGTGGCATGAACCTTTTGACATTTCAAAGACGTCGAGATTCAAAGCAGATGCTGTCATAATATTGCACAACAGTACAGCCCTGAGGCATAATGCAATTCTCATAACCTCTATAAAATTAGCATTTCAAAAAGAAATCTGACCATAAACTATGACACTACCGACAAGAATTCCTATACAACACCACATTGTTTCGATACATACAACAGGTCTGACAAGGACACTTTGTAAAACTATTTGACGGAGTGTGAACAAAAATACGCAACCTGTGCACTTGCACGTCATGTGCAATTAAAAAAGCTGATTTTTGCTGAAGTGAGCATTTCTAGCCGTCACTCTGAAGCGATTTCACCGGGATCATTCTGATACTCGTTCTATACATGTAGCTCATAATTGATGGTTGTCAGCGGAATTTATAGAAGGGATCACTACTACAATCTATAAATACGTAGGTGCTGTCTGATGACAAAATGTTATGGAGAGGCTAACATCCACTTTTGAACCACATGACTCCAGAGCCAATAAATCTAGGAAATGGACCTACAAAACTACACGTCCAGTCACGAGTTAATATTTCATGCAGAACTAATCAAGTGAAATGAATAACACTTCACACCAACTCACCTCAGCAGTTAAATGCGTATTTTAAGCGCTGACCTGGAGCTTGAATTTGAAACGATGAAAAGACCATTGATTTCATAACCCGGATCGTGATTAAAAACACGTCGAACGCTATCAACTATTTGACCAAATTATGAAGTAACTGCGAATGATTAAATAGCCTCGAAGTTTCCGATTGAAATATTACACGAAATACTGAGGAACAAACAACACTGAGGAAATTCTGCATTTAAAGTATTTTAAACCGCATGTTGATTTTTGTTTTTTCTTATTGAAACAAATCAAAACAAAGTCATGTGGTGAGCTGTGGACCAAGTAGAAAATTTAGAGTTGTACCGCCCTGGCGGTTTGCACTTCGGTCATTGAGTTTGCCATCTGACTGGGTCACGTCCGCTTTTTTTGCTTCAGGTTAGAAAAAAGCCATTCGAGATTTAGATTAATGACAGCTGATGCCATTCATGTAAGGGATTTTGTGTTGACTGTTAGCGTGAGTTTCTGTAAATACTTTTCAAACTAAAACAAACAACAAACGATCCAGCCGGGGATCATCGAGTTCTACTCTGATCATGACCATAAGGAAGCCCGCGAAATTTATTTTTTGGAGATTGCTCCTTAATTTTCGCTTGCAAGTTTTGAATGTTTACGTATTTTGTTTGTTTTGGGACACGTGATATAAATCACTGGCGAAAATGCACTGGATGCAGTCTACGGAAGGTTTTTAGGATGATGGAAGGTCAATAGGTCCTTTGAGTGCCGAATTTGAAAGTCAATTCTCTGAAATAGTCATCTGTTCGTTATAAATAGGACGATCGATAATTGCGTAAGAACTTAAAATTTGCTATTCGTACAACATTATGAATCACTTGAGTATCTCTAAATTGTTCTAAAACCCAATCATAAATTCTACATTGTTGTTATACTTTTTGCAGTTTAACTAGCTGCCAAGATGGTTGCTGCCTTTCCGATAGCCAAAATCTTTTTCCTTCTGGTGAAACAAGTGTCGAAGCCTTTAGCTAATGCCGTCAAATCTAGGGCAAGAAGCAGCCCATTTTTCAGGAATTATATATGTATTCCTCCAGCTCAATGTGAGTAATGTTAATGTTTTACTGAGAAAGGATCCATGTCTGATTGAAGATCTTGATGCAAGCTGGGTTTCTTTGTAGTTTACCATCGATGCGAGGTTCGTGTCAAAATGTGGTCAATGAATCTGGGGAAACCTGTCAATATTCCTAAACTGAATGAAGCTCAAGCTATTGAGTTTGGTGCTGAATTGATTGGAGAATCAGTCATCTTTGGCATTGCTACGAGTAAGTTGAGACAATTAACTGGCATCAAATAATATGTTGCTAAAATTTTAAAGCTGGGAATTTCTTGTTTTGCAGTAATTCTCATTGCGGAATACACACGCAGTACATTGAAAGAATCTGCGAAAGAGGAAGCACGACGTAATGAAGTGCTTCAAATTCACGAAGACTTGAAGAACCTCTACCTTAAGAATCATACTCTCGAGGCGCAAGTACGAGAATTAGTGAGAATTCACCGTGTCACGGTTCCGCAAGTGGCATTTTCACCTCAAACTGTTAATGAACAGCACCTGCCTGAGCACTACCAACAAAGAAACGAAATAGAACCTTCTCCCGGAATATTTTACTCGTTGTTCGAAACGGTCAAAGGTGTTGTAGATTACGTCGTACCTTCCGGCAGTGCCGACCCTGAGCAAAAAAATCAAAATGTCAGCGCTGCACAACCGACAACAAGTAACGGTAGTGCAAATCAGGCTGGTAGTAGTGTTCCGAAGCAGGATTCTTCTGCATTACCTAAAGATGCTAGTCACAATCAAACACTGAAAGGATAGTTTTTAGCTAGTGTGGTATATCCTATCATGTCGATTGCCTACCTCTTCCGATAAGAAGCTTCCGGGGAAACGAGCATTGTAGCTTTACGAAAATGCCGATTAAGGCACATAAGACAGTAGTTCCACCTAGACAAGGAACAAGGTAGCTCTATTTCCATGTGTAAGCTTCATTACAATTTCCAAAGTGATACAAATTGTTTTATTTACGGGAAATAAATCGCAGAGCGAAGTAACAAACTGTTCTAAACTTAAGTTAACATTAAGATCCATTTGCTGCTTGGTCGTTGATAGATATGGTATGCAGGAACCTTAAGTCGTCCACAAACTTATGAACAGAGTTAACAAAAGTGAATGAATCAAGAGGCGGCAATTGATCACCGGATTTGTAGTGGGACAGAGTTGCCGCTTGCTCTTCAAAAGGGGTTGTGAATATGCTAGATAACTTTAGCTTATGCTCAGTTTTTAAAGACGAAACTGTAGAATCCAGAAAACTTGGTATAAAATTGAGACAAAATTTACCATAATCTACGTTAACCATTTCGTATACGACAGAACAAACTTCGTCACGCAGAATTTCGTGACTTTTTTGAATGAGAACTTGGAACAGCACTAGTAAGAACTGATCAAAATACTTAGAGAACTTGGCACTCAATTTCTTAAAGAAATTGTGTTTCTCATTCCAAAGTAACATAGTGCTAAGGTTAAATCGAAAAACTTCAAGATCGGGTTGCAAAAATGACTGACCGACGCTCTGCAAAATTTGATCCAAACGTTTTAACGCGACTTCATCTGGCTCTGGTTGGCCACTGCCTAAATTCACAAAAATTCGACTAGGCAATGCCAAGCCTGTGTCATGTCTCGCATTATCGTCTTCAGAAGCAAAGCATTGGCTGAAATATGACCATCGATAGACCAGCATGTGCCGAATGAGTGTGAAAAACTGAATTTTTAACTCTGGGGCACTTCTGGCAGACACTATTGGATAAAGATGATCGTAGCATAATGAAAGTGCATCTGGTAAAAATTTTCGAAAAGCAGGGCTTGCATCTTTCGTCATAAACTGGAGCATTTGAAGAAACCTGGAAAGATAAAAATGCCGAATTAATATTAATGAACTCCCAGAAACTATTTTACTCGAAGTAGCCACCTACCTTTCTACCACGAATGAAGCTTTTTCGTGTTCTTGAAGGAGATCATGAATTATGTTTTCCGTAGAAAAATACGTAAGAAAACTTTTAACTGTTTCCTCGAAAAAAGAAGTTCCAGACTGCTGATGTAAAACTTCTAGAATCTTGAGGAAGAAAGACAGAAGCTCTTCACAAACGACAGGCTCTTTTAGGTAGTTGAGTGAATATCCTTGTAAATACGCCACTATGTCCTTCAAAACTGACCAACACATCCGCTTAGAGGTACTGCACTCGCTTTCCAGCATAGAAACTTGATCAGTTAATATCTGAAGTCCCTGTATTAGATTCAGTCTTCCATCGGAGTTGACTATTAAGTCAGTTCCTAATCGCTTCATATATGCATTGTATAAGCTTGATCTAGTTTCCCAGTCTTGATTTGATGAGTTGTACCATGGCAGCAGCAATACGCCAGCTAAGCCTTTGTGCAAGTATCGTAGAGTCTGTAAAAGTAAACAAAAACGGAATGAATCACATCCTATAACTATGGACTTCCGAAGCTGAAACGTAAATATACCTCAGCACTAAAGGCACTCCTGATAGAGTGGATGTTGTCCAGCAAACTTCGTACCGCCGGATGCTGAAAGAAGTATGGAGTTCGGACTAGGTTCACAAGAATGGAGAACAAATTAGCAGCAGTAGAAACTAGCTCAGCATCAATCGATTCTCGGGTGTTCATGGCGTTGAAAATGACTTCCAAGTTAACTCCCAAAGTTTCAAAAAATGCTCTTTGTTCTGTCGATGGTGCATCCACTCCAATAACTTCCGTGTGATAACGAGAAAGCCAGTGGACCCAGGGTTTCAGGGCCGACATTATCTCTAGGTTACATTCGCAGATGCTTTGGGGAGAAGTGACTGAGTATAAGTTCCTCGAAAATCTTGCTATGCTTAAGAGCTGGCCATAGAAAGACTTTCCAAGCTCCAGTTCATTCCGGAACACATCACCGTAGAAGATATTAGCCATTCTACCGATGAGGTTAACCAAAAAGTTGAACCGTTCGATTTCTTGTAGGTTTGACACTTCTACTTTCGTTTTCGATGCATCAAGTTTATCCACTAGCCCAACGAAGGTACTATATGACTCGTCCCAACTCGTGGTCTGGAATAATAGAACAGAATATTACACTCTCGAGTCAGACAGAATAAATAATTCCCAGTTCAAACTTACAATGTATTGAAGAGATTCAGAAGGAAAAAGCTCCCCTATCTTGATGAGAATATCAACATTGCGGATAATTCCATGAAATGCATCGTCATCATCCTCCTGTTTGAATGTCAGAAGTCACCGATAATACAAAACGTTAGAAGCACTTGATTGGGATTGCTTTTGATTTCTTACATCTTGACACAAAGTTTCCTCCAAAAAGCCATCTCGGGAATAAGAATTCCCATTCAAGTTCGACTGGCTTCTCATTATTCCTGCTGCTAAATTCATTATGGGTTGCTTGATTTGACTGAGAAAATCGTTCCTTGAAGGACTTAGGCCCATGATAGGAAGCTGGGCGTTTAAATGGTCAAGTAAGCGAGCCCATATTTCTAGACAATCATGGTAGTAGAGCATATTTTCGGACACTTGAGAAAATGTAAACGGCAAAAGTAGAGAGACGAAGGCCTTTGCAGTCGCTTCGTCGAATCGATGAAAATGAGAACTCGCTATCAGGCACAAATATTCGATCGATTTCTCCACGAACCTGAAACAAAAAGGAAAAAGATTAATCATCACATTACTTTTCTAGCATTAAATAAAGCGATACACGATTGTTACAAATTCACAATCAAAGCAACTTACTGAGGATCAGAAGCTACATCAGTTGATTCATGAGAAACGAACTCATTAAGAAGTTCAACTCCAAACCGCACAGCGAAGTTTATATGGTCGTCAAAGGCTTTGGGTATGAACTTCCGGTACAGCATCTCGTTAGTGACACTCAAAGCAAGGGAACTTATTTGTGAAGTTCGCTGAATTTTGTACAAATCAACAATTAGAATCAAACCATGATGTATTTCGCAAATAGGACTTTCATTTACCATGTCGGCGTTTCGAAACCTATACAAAGCAATTTGGCACAGTAATTGAACGAATTCTACAGAGAACGGAGCTGCATTGTTTTTGCCATTGGGCCCAAAACCATCCAAAGGTATCCATGAGCAAAAATGAGCGGCAGCTTCAAGTATCTGGGCAATTATTTCATCACTGGGTTGGACAACTGGAGCGAAATTTTCAATATCCTCCGTCGTCGGAATAGGTACTGAAGGTTGAGCGCCTCGATTTTGAAAGGTACACAAGAGTAAATCTAGATTGGCAGACAAAAGATTTCACTCATTCAACTTGTACAAATCAATTTTCAAGCTTCAAAAAAGCGCTTCACGAGTCTCACCTGACAATGATTTGAACACAGCTGGAACACTTTGTAACAACAATGACTTCAACTCAAGTTTTCTATCAGTGCTTATTTCGTCTTTAGGGGAAGACCACTCTTCGGATATTGTTTTCACAAATAGTAGCGCAAGCGGCACTGTGCGCTGTTCCTTCATTAGCTCGAGCACACTATCAAGAAACTCTGGAAAAGCATGTGGCCAAGCGAATTTCCCAATATCCACCAACAGCTTCACTGTTTTGTTTCTCAAAAACTGAGGCTCTTTGACTTCACTATTGGCATAAAGCTGACTCAACAGAGCGTACAGAGATGACTTGAGTTCGTCCTGTTCCGTGCTTGTCATGGCAGTTAACCATCTAGTCTTGATAGCATTTTCCACTACCGATAAACAGTAGATTGAGACATACTGACTAGGGTGGCCAGAAGTCAAAAAGTACATGGCTTGCTTCCATGACCCTGGTTGCTTCGAGAAACCGTCTAAAACTAATTCAATCTCTCGTTTCCGCTCATTCGATGTGGTTATACAAAAGTATTCTCCAATGTTAGCTTCCAAAAGTCTTCTTGATTCCTCCATCGCAGTGGCAACCAGCTCTTCACGCCCACACAATCCAATAGAAGCTGTGTGTCGAAAGGGTCATGAAACTGAGTTACCCTGCGAATCCTACTTCTGAGGTTGATCTCTAATCTCCAATACGAAAGCCTTCTGTAACAAACGTGAGTATTAGTTTTAGATTTCAGTCCTAGAAGATATTCAAGACGATGTCCAGTGTAAGAGTCTTACGTTGGATTGCTTCAAGGAGAAAGAGTTATCAAAATAGATTCGATCGAGGAAGACCACAATGTCTATAGCTTCCTCATGATGAGGTCACTGAAAGTAGGCTCGCCTACGTTAGTCAACTTCCTATTCTGCCATATGCCTTTACTGCAAGTGCAAATTATATTAACCTACAATTTGACAGTGAATTCTATCAAATTCCGCAATTGCATTATCACAGAGGTAAACATGTACAAATGTAACGTCACAAATGACAAAGCCATTGGAGTTTGGCACTTTCTGCAGTGGAGAATTTTAGTGAGTTCCCTCAAATTCAGAATTCGCGCTCGAAAAAACGACCATCGAGTTTTGTTATCATCGAGAAAATTCACTTGCGCAATGTTACTTTGACTATGGAGGCCAGTAGGATTTATCGGAAAATTAGGAAGTAGAACATGGGCATCAGCTGATAAGTGTTGTTTACACTTCTCGCCCTTCCGTTTCCGTTATCATTTCATTAAGTTTAAATTTAACCGTAGTTAGTACATAGATTAGTCACTTTGTTACAAAATTTCAAGTTGAATAGCTTTAACGCCGTTTTATTCACCAGTGAAACGTCTAGTCTACAGGGGTAGCTGTGCTACCTTCTTGTGTCAACATTTCTGATCGAATATCTATTAAGCAGAAGCTGATTCGGTACAATTCCGAACCAATCACACCACACAACAATATGGTAAGCTCCTGAGTTACTTAATGGCAATGTTTACGCGATTATGCAACATCCTGTTCCAAATAATTGTGTAACGGCAATATGCTTTTAACACATTTACAGATATTGCCAAGAATGAGATCTCCCATAAGACATGCTACAGCCGGAACTCGTAGTCTTTGGTTTCATTAACATCAAACGTCGTAAGTGCCTGTTGGATGGTTTCTGAATCTGAGTTTCTCAAAACGGGGAAATTTAGAATTTTACATTGGTTTTGGTTTGTCTTGTCTAGATTCGTGTCTGAAGAAACCCCTTTGAACATGTAAACGATAGAAAATCTGTCAATGGAAGCTTTTACCTTCAAATGACCTAAGAGGAGACTCCAATGCCGACACAGCCGTGCAGAATGTTCAAAACTTGGCTCTGCTGGCTGGCGGTGCAGGCATCGTTTAGTTTGGTGTGTGGTGGTGCCCGGGATGTCACATCGGAGTTGCTTCTATCCAGTACTTCAAACTTGAGGCCAGTAGCTTTCGGTGACTACAACTCGGACAAAAAGATCGATGCAGCCTTTTTATCTGCAAATGGAACGTTTTTGCAACTGTATCTAGGATACGAAGATGCTCCAATTCTTCGGCCAAGCAAAGGTTACGAGTGTGACCTTTCAAAATGGGACGGGAAAGTCCAGGGTGTCGCTTTCGCAGACTTCACGGGAGACGGTGTTTTGGATGTTTTGATAACATTGGAGCGGGAGCAGAATCATCATGTCGAGGTGCTAATAGTCAAGGGACACTTGCTGCGTCTGGAATGCAATGAGGAAACGGTGCTACGGTTAAATGGAACTAGTTCAACGCTATTGATGAAGCAAGAACCACTGGTGGTTGATGTGAATGGGGACATGATTGCCGACTTATTTGGCGAATCAGCAGAGGATGGGAAACGTCTAGTCTGGAAGTTTTCTCCAGCAACAAAGTTGACACCTCCGAAACCAGTTCAAGTAACCTGTAAGGAACAATCATGCAACAAACTGTGGACACCGGCTGTCCAGGCGTTTGCAGATATAGACGGAGACTTTTCTCCTGAGCTTTTTTTAGTTTCTGTCCGTGATCAGAAGCCAATGTTGGAAATGTTTCAGTTGAGAAGAAGTACTGAATGGAACTTTGAACCTGATTTGGTGCTACCTATAAAAGACGAACATAATGTACCCAAAGTGATAGGAAGTTTGGTGCTAGCGGACGTCAATCAGACTGGGAGTGTAATTCCAATAATTCCGTACTGTATCGATTCCGAGTGTCGTCGCAGTGGACTGTATTTATTTCACAACAACGCGTTCATCGATGTCAACCTAAATCTTACTGATGCCACGGGGAAAACTTGGGGGTTTGTTCCGTCAGAGACGGTAACGCTTCGTTTGGGAGATTATGATCTCGACGGCTTTCCGGATCTCATTGGAGTTCTGCAGGACAGTTCAAAACCTCCAAAACGTTCAGGGTTCGTCTTTCTCAACGTGGCATGTGAAGAGCGGTCTTGCAAATACCCTCGAACCTTCAACACATGGCACGAGTCAGTTCTTCGCAACCATGAAAACACCTTGGATGCCATTTTCTTCGACGTGTATGACAATGGCCTGGTGGACGTCATGCTGTGGGAAGATTACTCTAAGAATTCCTCATCGTCCAAATTTGTTTACGACATTCACGTAGTGTTGAATGCACCGAAATATGATGGATACTTTTTCAAGTGGCTCATGACTTCAGGCCTCTCAACCGGCCAGAGTTCCCCGCCTTACGGAGCAGTGCTTCCAGGAGCCAGTATGAACTATTCGATGCTGGATCTTCACGGCAGGACTCAAGTTAGCAGAGCCGCCCAGTTTTACCGTAGTTCCTCGTTTCCTTTAGACTTGCCCTACGTTGTGGTAGGCATAGGTTCAACTCCCAACTTTATCGATACCGTCTGGATCGGCCGGAATCCCTCCAAATACAGACCTACCATCCAAAGGTTTCGTCAAATTATTCCAAATTCTCATCTCGTTGTCATTCCATATCCTAGAAAATGGGAGCTCAAGCACTTTTTGAGCACCAATACAAAAGGTGCCATTTCCACCCTCCAAGCTCTTCTTCTCATCATTTTCATCAACGGCGTCGTCGTCTTTCTCTTTTGGATCAAAGAGAGAAAAGAAGATCGCCGGGAAGACAATATGACTGGCAATCTGAATTTCATCCGACTGTCTTAACTATTTCTCTCATCAACGTCTCAATCTTGTAAATAATTTTTTATCGATACCAGTGCAACAGCAAATCCACTACTACACTTTGAAGCTATGACGATGGTTGATCAAGTTGGTAGAACCACTCGAGTCAGTCAGTAACCATTACTGGTCCACTAACCAAACATGAAGAAAATTTCTGGTGCCTACCCTTTCCCATGTAGATTATTTTAGCCTTTTTCTTTCGTCTCGGAAGATTAGTCAGCAAGGAACGGCTTCTTGCCAAATTGCATAGTTGATGTTAATTGTTGTTAGTCGTTGTAACACAAAGAGCCCTATGTCAGCGATCCCAGTAAACCTGTAATTTATTTCTACACTTGAGTCAGTGAAACAAGTAAGAAATGTTGTTTGTTGTTTGTGGTTGTTGGAGTAAAACGAATGCCTGTGATTTTAAATTACATGGTTCATTCTTCCTCTTCTAAAATTCTAGACTCTCAAGCAGTCAATACATCGCATCAGTTCAAACGTTAGTTTTAGACAAACTTTATTCTTTGACACAGAACAATAATCAGTTGTATCATTAGCAAATATCCTTCAATTCGGTTTATCGCAGTATGACTCTAACTATAACTATAAAAATATCCAGCTATCATAAATGCCCTGTACCAAATCCATAAAGAGATCATCATTATTAATGGACCTTCCTGAAGATTATATACAGATCCAAAAAGCTTAAAACGCTCCTTTCATCATTCACAAGGAAACACGTAATGTATAGTCATTTAGCAAAATCAAACAAGAAAGTCAATTTGTAGACAGCATCCATAATAGGTCCCTTGATAAGATTACTGAATTACATTCTTGCATACAAAATTCTTCTCAACCTTCAACAAGATATGTTACATGCATTTACAATACAACGCACCCTCTATACTAAAGGAAACTTGATTAGAAACCTAAATGGAAAGCGACAAGAAGAATTCTGTTAATTCTACGTCCATACACGATTGATATATAATTGTGTAAAACTACAACTGGAATGCTATTGTCGGCACGGGTTTCTACTTTATCAATCGTACATTTTTGCATTGTTGAAGCTCGCAAGTATATCCTGGAATATTTGTAATAACTAATGGAATTCATTGTGGATTCGATTATATAATACATCATGTTCATATCACTCTCAACCTTCCGTAAACTGTTAATACATTTTCACAATCCATACTTACATTCTACATTCAATAGGTTATTTTATAAGAAAGTACAATCAGGTCCAAACGTTCAGGGAAATACTCTAATACAGAATTGCTATATATTTTCTAGCTTTACAACCCTTGCACCTCGTCACTTTTCCTTGTATATATAGCTATTCACTACTACACTCACGCACTCGTACTTGACTCGAAATACTTTGATTCTGATAGTCAGCAGTTAGCTTCGCAAATGTTGGTCTGAAAATACAACGATGATTATTATAATAATATCCTTATGAATATGTACAGCTCCTATATCCAGAGCCCACAATAGTAACGACTAGAAGCTTTTGTTCCAAGTTATAAAATATAGTTTGCATCAACTTATCTACGTTTAGTTATGTGGATAACATTTCTTTTTTTTACAAATATCGAGGTACGCGCAAATCGAGGTTATAATCATGTTCATAATTGGAAAGCTAAAATTTCTTCAATATCTCTCTCTCTCTTTGGTACTACAACTTATGCTACTACGGCTGATGTACAATTTTTGTTTGACATCCCATTAAGCTCTCAGACGAGATTCCGTTGGTCGCCATTTTTGGATCCTCATTTGGAATTACACTTGGTGACGTTTTTACCACTTCGGCACGCCGCAATCTTTTGTTGTAGCTCAGCTTTCTTGAGTTTTTCGATATTTTGCAGCAAGACCTGGTTGGTGGGGTCGTGCGCCAATGCGGCATTGTAGTGGACCCAAGCGTTCTTGTACTCGCCCTGTGAATGGAGAAAGCACGTGGAAATGTACACATTAGCTCAAGATGCATACAGTTGTTGTTGTTGTTGTTATATTTGCTTCTTGAGTGAAAGCACATGTTTGAAATGTGTTTTTACCTTGACGTGGTAGATGGCACCGAGGTTGAGATGGACATGGGTCACGATGCTGGCTGACACGGCAGATGAGTGTTTTTCTTGTTGGCAGGAGCCGGAAGAGTTGGCTTTGATCAGCGTCTTGACAGCTTCCTGGTAGCTCTGCGT
>JAQGBJ010000177.1:0-57816 GCA_034698345.1 Sphaeridia pumilis
AAGTACCAAGTTTCCCAATTCCACCTGCTCTTACACAAATCAACCTTGAAGGAGTTGAAGAAACATTGTTTTCGCAAGGAGATTTTATGGAAGCTTACCCAGCCGGATCATGCTCATGCAAATCTTCTCAACAATCTACACCCACTTTCTCCAGAACAAAATCCCTTGTTTAAAGAAATGTTAAACTTTTCAGTCCAACCCTAATCCAAGTATTAGGAGGGGCAAGTTTTATTCGTTGCTTCAAACACATTTGCAAACATGCCGACCACAAAATCCTGTGCTGCTCTGAAAAGAAACTGATATATGTTCGTGGTGTCATCACATGTGAAGCCAAGTTACAGCTTGCTCACGCCTTCTTTGCTTTGCTGAAATTAAATATGTCTTTTGGGTAGAAAAGTTTCTCTCTTGTTTTGTAACCAGAGCTTTTGAAATTGGTTTCAAAAACGCTGCAAATCCGTCCGCTGTACGCGTACCTTAAAAACCTGCTGAAGCTGTTGTTTGATCATCCTACATAAATAACAGTATGCAGCTTTTGAAAAATAATCAAAGGACTAATGAGAAGTAGCTTTGATCTAGCAAACTATCCAATGCTCTATTTTATGGTTGAAAGTGGCTTTGCTTGTTTTGTACGTGGACACAACTGGAGGGTATATTTTATCCAGTCACAACAAGTTGTTACGGAAATTGGTGAAATATTTATCTTACCTGAATAAAAGGAAGAGAACGGAATGTAAGGGCAGCAGGAGCTGAAGAAACTGGACACTGGCGAAAAGCTTCATGGCGGTGACATATTCCTGTCTTGTAGCTAATGCACGGTAGCTCGTTTATCTCTCTCCGACCTCCTCTGAAAAACATGGCCAAAATGGCATTACTCAACCTTTTAGCTTGCAACTGAGCTGACTTGATACACAAGGTGCCGATTTATCTCGCCCGCTCGCCACTACTGCACAAGTTCTGGAACTTCTTCGAACCGACAACGACAGTCGTATATATTGTGACACGGCCGAGAGGTTTTACTACTACAGCAGCATCAACTTTTGCCTACGTTTCCTTCCGTGGTCCTAAAAGTCGGCCTTCACTGCAGGCGGGAAGTGAGATGAACGTCGTGAATAATTTAGAACATAGTTGACACACAGAGACATGGGCGGTTTTGTTTTACAATACCTAAGTCAATGTACTACGGCACTTCAGCTGTACTGTACATCCCGTCCTGAATTCAACTGCTCTGATATTTAATTTTGGGCGCGGAATGCGTTATTCAGACGAGAAGATCAATTCGGCTGCGGTAAGCACTGCAGTTCCAAGTTTAATTAACATTTCATTGAGGTTTTTGACAAGAGGGAAAAACGGAAATTAAGTTTTCACTCCAAGCGTCCGAGTCCGAGTTTGTGGATGGAGCAATTAAAAGCGCAATACACTTGTAAGAAAGCGCTACGTGGCAAAGCTTCTTAGCAAGCTGTAATAGAAATCTTTATGGTTTCTTCTGGCACTTGAGAGTTTTGTGAGTGTCAAGGAAAAAGTTTGCTCATCTTACAGTTCAGGGAAAAGCACCCAACTTTGGTGTTTAACTGACCGCTAATGCCGCAGGAGTATCAAAAAGGGTTTCTCACACTCTGCGACGCTTCATTTGAGAAACTGCCTTTCAAGTTTTGGGCTACCGGTGATATAGTAAAAGTTTCCAGCTTGCTCGTCTTGAAGAACAAAATCACGGAAGTGGGTAACCGAGATTGTTTGTTATGCTTACGTGAATTCCTTTTTAATGATGTTACTCAGGAGTTTTCTCCAAAAGAAAAAGATTCTATTAACTTGCCAACCATGCGGCAGCCGAAATGTTATTGTAGTAGTCATCAAGAGGTATAAAGAAGTGCTTCCTGCCTGAAACAGCCAAATTTCACACACATGCACAGACACTCAGTCAGTCAGTAGCTAGTGGGACAGGTAGAGAGTCACCAACCCTCGTATACAGTAATACACTTCAATTTAGAAAAGTTTACTTTGGTTACTTCTGCTTGGCAGATCACACACAGAGCCAGATTGTTGTGTTCAGAAGAACCACGAGGAAACTCGCTCCTACTTACAACCAAATAACAAGTTTCGGACACCCTTTTCCACGCTGACAAACAAAGAGGAAGCCGCGAAAGGAAAAACAAACGTTGTTCCTATGTCTTGTTACTACGACAGTCCTTGGCCGCCTCTTGCTGCGAATTTCCTTCTCTGGAACGCTTTTACTTCTGCACCACGACCACTGTGTTCAGCCATGAATGAACCAATTTCAGCATCAACGACACTTTTTGGTCTCAAACCAGTCACATGCACGCTTGTCTATGCAGCACCCTTGATATTAAATACATGTGCGTGAATGCTGCTTCAAATTCGAACAAGATTTATTCGCAAACCAACATCTTCGCCCTGCCTCCCGGCCACATGGAAGACCGCAAAAGTCACAGCTAAAGCTCAGTCGTTCGTTAAGTTTCGCTTCACTGCAGTCTTAATAGTTGACAATAAATTATATATGGGATTCGGCAAAAGTTGTATTTTGTACATGCGGCTTGCAAAATTTGTTCGGGCTTGTTTACGTTTTGATTGTCATTTGAAACTTACCATAAAGTTTGTACTGCCGAAATCTTACAAGTTACTCTCTTGTTTCATGAATGCCCACTTGATGAGTTCATGACAGACTGCCACGGGACACTACGAACCAAACCACCACTAACAACCACTAAAGACAAAGTTTGGAATTATGTAGCCTTTTCAGTTATGCGAGTTTGAACAAACGGCACTTGAACGCTATTTCAGCAACCCGTTAATATTTGCTTATCACAGTGTTGTTCATTAAAGTAGTGTAATTAGTCGCGAGTCACAAATTTCAAAATTATTCGCTATCTTAAGAAGATTTGTAGTTTCTATTGTTTGAGGGGGAAAATCGCTTTTCCGCTTGTTGTACTTTGGGTGATTCGATCATTAAACAGTTTCTGTTAGCACCATCTAATTTTAGGAGACTTGAAAGGAAAACTGGCAGGGGAAAGTTGAAACGTGTGGCAGAGCGCTAGAGGGTTGAGAAATTCTCCGGAGTACCTCCGACCAACTAAGAGCTTGGGCATCTGCAGGGTTGAATTAATAGATGACGGCCGGCGCTTTCACCACTCCGAAGTAGAAGAGGCGCAATCGAGAGTGAAGCAAGGAGTCAGCATCGACGAGAGAAAGCAGCTGATGTTATGAACTGCTCGAAAAACTGGCGCGCAGTCGGTCTCTGGATATATACAATGCTACAAAATTCGTGGCAACTTTGCAACCTACGTGCTTCCCACTTTCTCAAAGGCAGTGAAAAATATTTGGACTTGTGTTTCTTTGTTTTTTCTCAGACCCCACGAGACTTTTGTATAATAAAATAGTGTCTGCATGAGCAGTCAGTTTGATGACAGCCTTCTTCTTCATCCACTGCCACCGTGCACCACAAAAACCACACATTCATTTTTTTCACATCTCACGTCGCCGTTTCTTCCTCAAAGCTAAATACACTTCCATTAGATGCAACAAGCGACGACCCTCTCCTGCTTTTATAGAGACGGATATTTTATTCCTTTGATGCGTTTGTTTAAAAGCATCTGTGTCGACGACGTGTAACCAAGTGGACAATCGTGGCCTTCATTTACTGCTCGTTCTTTGTGTACTTGTAAACTTGCTTTCGCGAAATTCCGCGTGCGAACAATTGTTTGCTATAAAGGGCAAATATCTCCAGGACTGTCTGAATTTTATCTATCTCCCTCAAAGCGTATTGACATTATCGGCAACAATCTTTTCATTTGATCTATGAACTGATCAACAAGTGATACACACATACTTTCCCCGTGTTGCAGGTTCCAAATCTATAAGTACCAGCTTTGCAGCCTCTCTTTGCACACACACCGATAGTTCAAGAATTTGCCGGTGAATTTCGCCTAGGTTGATTCTTGACGACTGGTTCACGTAGGCCGTAAACCATTTCAATGACTCACCCAGTAACTGGAAACGACGCCGAAGGAATAGCGATATTCGCTCAGTAACAACCAGTAAATGGAAATACGTGAGCAGCACTTGTAATTACATCGTTTCAAGCAGCTTACCTGGATATTTGCAGGGGACGGTCCGATTCATCTGCCGCTATCTATATTTTCCACCCTGTGAAATGAACAAGGTCGTCCCCAACCGAATGTTGCTTCTGAGAAAGTCGTCAGTTAGATTTCTGAAAGTCAAAATGAACATGTTCGTAGGATGTAAATGGCGGGCTTTTGCAAATTCATGAACCGTTTCGGAACGCGAGTTTTTTTGCATAATGTACAAAGTATTTCTGTACTGCTGTAGGAACATATACTCGACATTTGTGCCATTTTATTAATGGATTTTAGAGTTACAAAGTAATGCCATCGAGTACCAAAATGATGACAGTAAGCAGTTTACGGAGTCCATGCATACTCAAGTAACATGTGTGTCGTTAACGGTTGCTGACAGCTCAAAGAAATCAATGGGATGCCGTTTCGCAAACCTCAAATAACAGAATCTTGGAGGCATGTTGCGCGTTGGTGTTGGTTGATACATTGTGTTTCAAAGTTTCAACAGCAAGGGAAACTCTGATCAAAGCCTATAGCACCAAAGTTTATGTTCGTTTCCTTGTCAAATTTTGCGTCTATTGTGTTTCTTGTTTGTCACACGCTTTCTGGAGAAACAAGGACAAAAGCCAAAAACATAAACAAGAGGTCTACTTACAGGTGCATGCAAGCGCAAGCATATAGAGAAAAGTTTTTCAAGACACCGCTATGAACCTGTTAACTCCCGTTGATTGTGTACTCCTCTCAAACTTTAGATTTTCCCAAGTGAAAGGCAGAAATGCTACAATTTGTTACATACACAAATGAGCGCCGGAAATTGACAAGAGATTAAGCGGAAATATTATCTTCGTTTTTTGTCTTGTGCACCGTTGAATGTTACGACCGTGGATATGGATTTTTGGCAAGCCTTATCGACAATGACGAACTAAGTAAGTTATAGACAAGGATCTCCAATTCTTTCGCAGGGATGCTCCAATGCAGCTACTGTAATAAAGTTTTAATCAAGTTCAATCGACCATAGTGAAAAATAACTTCCGAGGGTGGCATAAAAGAAACTCTTGCAGTGAGAAAATGCTTAATGCAATGAAAATATATATAACGAATTCTTAATGTTTTTGATGCTCTGTTTGAATGAATGAAAGATCAGATGAATCAGATGATAACATATTATAAACATTAAACCCATTAGTTTATTATAAAATGTTACCAAGACGATTAGCAGATTACGAAAGTAGCATTATTAGGCAATACGCATGTTTGGTAATTAGAAGAAACGGATACGGACACTTATTGACAAGTACGTTACACTCTCAACTGGATAGGAATATGGTTAACCAGAACGCTAAAATTTCCGTATGCTTAGACAAGAATAAAAGAACTAAAACTTATGCTGTTAAATATCTTACAAATAGTTACATCAAAAAAGCATTATAACGGCCGGTATTCTCTTCATGGAACTATCTGACATTACATTTGTTAAGAAGATCATAAAATCTCAAGGCTCATATGTAAGTTCTAGTTTTTGTAATGATTTATGTATCGGACAGCTTTGGGAGCATATTTGATTCATTTCCGCTATCAATCTTTGGCTTAATTACATTATCCGAGATAGTTAAGCAGTATATAAACTGTATAAAGCTGAGACTCAATCTCATTATTGTGTAGCGTCACACAAAATTACTCATCTATTCTACGGTGCCGGTATCGTAAACTGTTGGTTCCGGGGTACATTTCAAACGGATTTTCAAAGTCATTGCTAGTCAAGAAGTCAGTTTCCGTCCGTCTATTAAACGTTAAGTCGTTGTTGTCTGTTGATGCGTCTGTATACTGATTGTAAAAGGACAAAAATAATTGGAGCTCAAGAAAGGCAAGATTGATTCAGGAAACGTAAACCTTCGGATAACCCAGCACAGCCACAAGAAGCCGGTTTCATCTATCTAGCTTTCTCTGGGGTTTCAATCAAAATTGTTTACTCTACTGTTCGGAAATTTGACACTGTCGGCGGTCACGTTGTCAGGTTACACGCGATATAAATGGCAAAGTGTGTACTCATGATTAGCTATGTTTCCGACCGTTTTTACCGTTTTAGAAACTGAGAATAAGCAGGTGATCTGTTTATTTGCTACAAGCACAAGTCACTCAATAAGTATGTAGTATGTACCTCGATCTGGTAGTTCCGGTTATGCCATATATATATACGGTTTGAGTGCAGAAAAATAGATAAGATCATGCTTTCTTATGCTGGGTTATTAGGGATAAATATGTATGTGCTCGGAAAGTTTGTTGAAAGTTGAACTTTTAAAAATGTTTACTAGGGATAATTATTTGCGAACTAGTTATTTGCTGGACAATGTATAACCGTTTGTCGATAGTCTTGTCATGTCGGTAGGTCAAAGTAAGATTATTTGTACCTCAATTAATTTTGTGTCACCGTATGTCTACCTCTACACTGTACGTGCCGAAAAAGTCAAGCTGTATGTAGATCCAGTACATACAATTAATTGTCTGTCAGAATGTGGTTGATGAAGTAGTAAATGTAGTTTCTGTGTAGTCATTTTGTGGACAGTCGGTCGGTCGGGTTTAGTTCCCTACAATGTGTATATGTTCACCATGAAAATCAATCGTCGGAACTGTGTAGGTGCGAAGAACTTGACTGCGTATTCGGGAAAGGTATCAAAAACGGGCGCCTTCCGCCCGCTGAAAGTCTATCGTAAACGCTGCGGAAAATCACTTCCGGTGAAGTAGAAAAGTTGGCTGTTGATGTTGGTGTGTGACTGTGGGAGTGTAGCGGAGAATCGTTATATCCTGCCAGCTTCATCCAGTGCCTCTGCCGACTTCGGTAGAACACCCAGAAGCTTCCCAGTAAGCCGATTATTAGGAGGAACACCGAGATTATTGCTCCTACAACGCTTCCCTTGGTGCTGCACACGTAGCCTTGAGGATTCACCCAGCCTGTGGAAAAAATTACATCGCATTAGAATCTTGTTCAAAAACCATTAAAGGCGGCCGTCAAATTTAAAATCGGATGCGTCGCCCTTCTATGTATATGACTTTATACGCTCGGTCATATTCTCGCTGAGCCATACATTACTATCATTACTGACAAATGACCTTCACCGAAAGGAAAGTCTCTCTTGTAGTACCCAGACAGTCAAATGACAGCGATGCTAAATGACCCAACGAAGGTCGCCGGCGGATCCCATAGATGACTGTAACCGAAATTGGAGCTTCTGTAGCAGGAAATGGCCTCGATGGCCGCGTTATCGTTTTGTATTGGGCTGGACTATGACTGTACATAAATCAACTCCTCCATGCCAAAACGGTCATTTCTAGTAAGATATCTCTCGACGCGGAGCTCTAGAAAGCGCACTTCCGTTTGATCCGTGCTAGGCTTAGAAATGCCATAGACATTTTTAGTTTTTCTAGTAAGGTAGAAAACTCTGGTTTCGTCTTTCTAGTCAGAAGAACCAGCTGAATGTGATTGTTATTTGTGGTTCCTTTGTTTCACTTTGTCAACCGGGGTGCATTGCCTGTCTGAGCGCAATTGGAATTCTAACCACGTAACCTTTGAACAAGCTTGCCGCAACGCTTCTTAGCGTCCCTAGTACTTTCTCATGTCATACAGAACAAAAGGCATGTGTCCATACATTGTTCCTACTCATGTCTTAAGTCGATTCCTTTGTGCCGAACCTACGATACCGAACGCAATAACACTGCTTCATCGCGTGCTTTAACCCAACCACTCAACCTTTACCTACATCATGGTGCTACACCACAAAATTAATATGAGGCCGTTCCTACAGTTTAGCAGCGCCGAAGAGGTGTGATTAACGACAGATATTAATACAGTCGTTTTTATTGCTCCGAAAATGTGAGTCGGTGAATAATTTCTACCATTGAAACACAATAGAGGTGGAGAAACGACGAAAATCAGTTCCTCTCCATCACCCATAGCGTCTTCCAATATGTTCAGGTGGAACCTAATTGACTGCATGACATGTACGCGGGCAGAAGTAGCGGAAAAAGCGGTTAATTCGAACAAGAAACGTTATCATCCATCTATTGAATGTGGCTTAATGACGGCACAGTCTGTTTTTCTCTTCTACAGATGTACGCTCTTCAATAGCGTGAGATACAATATTTTTTTGCAACGAACAAGAAACTAAATGAACCGAAAAGGGAACAAAATATCCGCGTAACTTATTTCGCTTACTCGAATGTGCAATTCTACCGCATCGAAATGGTTCAATAGTCTCACATAGTAAATTAACAATATGACGGAACTCATTTTCTCTAGCTCTTTCAAGATAGATAAAAAGATGACCTTTGGTCCCAAGATTTCTATTACACATATCTAACTGCGCCATTTTCAGCTATCTCCTCCAGGTTGTGCCTCCAATGCCTTTGTTGAGTCGAGCTTCAAAAAGCCTTGGCATCTAGATGGAGTTTCCTTGCCCTTATGTATCATGAGCCTGGGAATTTTTGAAAACCTCTGTTTTTCACATCGTTTGCAGTTTATCCCGAACGCCTACATACACACTTCGTCATATTTGAGGCATGTACCACTGCTTCTCGCTTTCACATTTACTTGTCTACGGTCAGAGTCAGAAACACAATGCTGTATTCTTTCTTCGGTATTTCCTTCCATTTCTGTGATTCATCTACACACGATCCTTGTTATTATTTTCATTTGCTTGCAGTATGCGGCGCAACAAGGAAAAGAACCTACAAATTCACTATGCACATTGACATCATTTCCCCGTGATTCTCGAGATTTCCTTCATCAACCATCAACCACAACGTTGTCAAGTTTCTATTCATCAGGACATGGATAACTTAAGCCCCAACTTGGGACGAATATCATTAGAGGGGCTTAATCGAGCTTACCTGGGCCTCATCCATCAGCTCAACTACATCATATAGAACAAATTGCTTCTGGCTTCCAATACAATCAATCTCTGCTCTGTAGTTGCTTCACACCATACAAGAAAAAAATGAAAGCAGGCTAGCAGCTATGTGACTTTCGGAATTACAGCCATTCACCAAGTTGTAATTTATATCAGTGAATGAGAAACCTCGTACATGCTCCCTGCTCATCAGAAGATGTCATAAAGAAAACTTTGGGAAAATTATGATAAGAGTACAAAGGGAATCATACGGTGTCCATGAATGGGCCCGGTATGCGACTATATGCACAATTGACGGAGATAGGTAAAGTACACAAAGTACATTTGCGAAATGAATCCTAAGACCGACTTGATTATTTCTGTCTGTGTTGTTATAATGAAGATTTGCTCCTTTCGAGATACGGCTTCCGAAAGAATCTTCTGCTTTTTCAGCCGCAATCAAGGCATGTTAGTGGAGCGTAAATAAAGGAGAGTGTGTACCACCACAGCTCCTATGCCATGATATGATGTGAGATCCCTGATATTTTGTTATTGAGAAATTCCACCTCCTCTCCACCTACAACACCCTTTGCTTTCTTCTTCACTGCTTCTTTCTCACTAGAGTCGAAAAGTTTCCTTTGCGGAATTGGCATTGTAAATTCCGCCCTGCATAAGGCACACACATTGGATTTTTTTTGGTGTAATAAAAATGACGACGACGAATTTGAATGTGATAGAAAGGAAAATAAGAGGAAAAAAGTATTTACCTGGTGGCACCATCGGGGAAATGGCGTCAAATGCCCTGGTGCCGTTGCTGCCTCCTGATCCAGTTTTGCGAACGTCGGCACTGTACAAAGCCTCGTCACTCAGTGGCAAGTTGGACTCGTCTCTAGGTATGACTACCAGCTGGAAAAAGTACATACATGATTCATTTAAAAATCACTTCTTTGATCTCACGACAGGTATATAAACACGTAGCGTCGTAGACAGATAAACAAAACACTGTGCATAAGTCACTAACCAATTGGGAGGTTCGCCAACGGTAAAAAGCGAAAGATACGAAAGGGATTTTCGCCAATGAAATTGCAAATTGCACGAGGATGACGTATAATACACGAATAAGGATATGTACGCGACCTTTGCGATCAAATAAACTTTTTAAATGTCTCTCACATGAAAATGTTTTGAAAGATTGATAAAGGCATGGATATAAATACTGGAAAGTTTTCAAAAAGCGGCATAAGTGAAATCCACCCATCAGAAACCCACCCGGAACGGGTAAATAAAGTTTTCCTATATACTGTGGTAAATGTACGTATGGGGAGCGTACTTTGGGGTCTGTTTTCTTTCTGGTTTCCTTCTGCGTGTCATAAAACATTTCATTTCGATCTTGTAGGGAACGATTTCAAAGTTTTGTTTCAAACTCAAATCCGCAAAGCGGTGCGGAATAGTCCTTTGCAACAACTCTTTCTGAATCATGTCTTGTTGTTGTCTTTTGGAGAAAAACTCTTTGGGAGTGCACATTTCAAAACTATCGTAGACACCTTCGCTTCTCACCGTTTCCTGCTCTGCTTGTTCTTAGAAACATTTTCAAAGCTCATCATGGCCACGAAGTACTAAAGTTTGTGTCGAAAATGTGTCTCGAACAGGAAAATAACAACTCTTCTACTTTCCCTGCTACCAACTTGTAAGCATGCCTGTTGGTCATGTACGTAATGTGGTACACACACTGCGTACTTGATCCTCAGGTTGGCCTCTAGGCGAAACAGAGCTTTTGACACACTGCTGGTGAGTCGAGAAATGACTTTTGATGCAGTATACAATTGCAAACAAGTAAGAATCAGGAAGTTTCACTCACTTTTGAATGGATCGGCAAAGCTCCGGGAAGATCTTGCACTGGCTTGGGCGTCGTCGTCAAAATAGACTCTGGTTGCACAATGTGTGATCTCCGAGTGGAAGCCGGTGTGGCTGTCGTACTCGAGATTGTCACCGCCGGCGGCAAGGCTTGTCCACCTGCTGCCGTTGAATCTGGATGTCTCGATGGCATTCGTCGCTCAATGGCTGTAAAATCAAAGGGCCTTGTCGGTTATCGGATTTATGTCAAAAAGCAAACAGTAACTGATTCTCGTTTGTACGTATTTATCTGTGGTTATATGCTCCACAAAGAGAATTTGTGGAAAACGTGGGAGTGCAGTGCAGCCAACTATGCGAATAAGTTCCTCATGAGCCCCTCAGGGAACCCCCAATTTATCCCATGCCGTTATTTCGTGAAACAGAACCAAATAAACCTGTGTCCCAAATGCTTAATTTATAGCATGACGATAAAAGTGATGGTAGACGAGCGTTATAAAAAGAATATACACCGTTCATATTCTCATTGCGTGCACTTGCATGGGAATTCCTCTTTCACACTATTCCCTTACGCTTTTTAGCTCTAATTATTTTTCTACCGCAAAAATCAATGTTATAAGCACCTTAAGCATTTATGAATAACGTCCGAGGGCCTCATTACCTACTGCTATTTCACTAGACAAAACCTCTCAAGTTGATTTGGATTTGTGATTCATTGTGAATAGTCTCATATCTGTCTCTTTTTTTTGTTTGCAGATTTTAGCAATTTTGAATCACCAACAGCCCAACAAATTCCACATTACCCGGAGCAGATAAGATTCTCCTTTATTGCCAGCCTTAAAAGCTGCATGTATAGAGACATTTGTCTTTCGCAAGAGTATTTAAAATCCGCTCAAGTCCCGTCACCCCTCCTTGACAAACAAACACAAAAACCGTCTACATCATCCCGGATGAAGCCTCCTCTGAGATTTGAAGTTCCACATCCGTCAAGAGAACCTGGAGAAACGACCGGTCAGAATGTTTCTGGAGATTTGCTCTTTCCTCATTCTTCTCCTGTTTATATACGTATATTCCGCAGAATTCTAATCAAGTTGTCTGTTTGTGAAAACCTCATAGCATTTCAATCCCCGCCTGCACATGTTAGTCACGTCAAGGAGGCGTTTAAATTATAACAACCAGTCGTACAGTCTTCACTTTTAGCTTAAAGTAATAACGTTTCACGAATTACGCTCCTGTCATGCCTCCGCCACCCAAACATGTTACGTGGCACACTCGGTGGCAATAAAATACTAAAGGGCTTATAGCACTTGTTATACGGCCTTTGGCTTGGGACCAAGGATTTTTCTGCTCAGCATTTTTATGCGTACCTGGAGAAATGAAACAGTTGTTACTCCATCCTGCAACATTCTTCCAAGAGCATAGTTAACTGGTAAATGAGACAGCCATCGTATGAGATGACCGGTTTCATTGTAGGACGAGGACTAACAGAATATAAAACTTCCAGTTTTATTTCATCAGCCTCAGTCTTTTAAAATCGAAATTAAGCTACTTTTTCTACTTAAAACAGTAAAAACCTGCGAAGTTGTAATCAGTTATTTAATTGTACTAAATTCTGGATGCAAAAGTACTGCCAACTGCGATTAGATCCCGAAGCTTGAAGTCTGTTTTTCTAGTTTCAATCTCATCTCATTTTTAAAAGGTTATGTAGAAAAAACGCAGAAGACTTTCGTGAATTAATATTACCAAAATTTAGATAAGAAATACAAAATATAAACGGCCGTTACCTTCACGACTTTCTCTGTCACTGTTCAGCTCTTTCTTGAAAATGTTTCTAGCAGAATCCCATTTAATATATTTTTGTGGGAATTAGTCATGAGTCCGACATGATGATGATAATTAATAAAAGCACTGACATTCACAAGGGAGAAGAGGTTCAAAGAAAACTGCTACTCAGTTTCTGTGTTTGAGAATAACTCTCGGCCTAAAGGATTAAAGCTTTGTGTTCATAACGAAGAATTTTCCTGCTTTTTCTGACACTAACAAGTATTAAAAATACCACAACCAAAGCTTGACGCTGAAAAGCATGTATGCGCATCAACAGTTATGATAAATACGTGTGATGAAGAGAAAAAGTTGTTGTTGTTGATGGCTTTCTCATTCCGTACTTTCATCATGTCAGCCAGACACTGATATGATGCTACCAAGACTGGTTGGGGAAAACAGCATCTCCGCCATCATGTCCAATGTCCCGCAGTATTAAAATTTGAAAATTTGAGAGGCTGAAACATGAAATAGTTGCTAACTCAGTAAGAGCCCTCATTTTCTCGTCCTACATGACCGGCTTGTTAACTTGAAAGACGGAGCAGAAGAAGGGTATAATTTATAAGAAAATTGTATCGTCTGCATCAGGCAGGCTATGAGAGAATTCCGCGGCGTGATGGTGAAAGATGAAGAAGACTGCAGTCATTAGTTACTCGTCGGCAAGTTGAATTTCTACTCAGGATATCCATCAAGTCAATGAAGAATATGATATGCAACGCATGCTTGATAGCCAAGTGCTTTAGAGGGTAAACGGTATGAAATTATTGAACAAAAGGCCAAGTAACTTGAAACCGAAGACAAGCCGATCCTTAAGGTTCTATCTTATGGATGAATTGAGTAAGATAAGCAGAAAGGGTAATTCATGACGAAAGCAACAACCAATGCTTGTCAAAAACTAAAAACACATAAAAAGCTACCATAATTCATGTTTAAATTACAAACAAATAGAGAAGGGTTTTCAGACCGAATCTAATTGTTTTCGTGGAGTCTTATACAACTATCCTTGGCCTCGTGAGATCCGAAAAATTCTTCCTACAACCTTGCCCGCTATTTAAGGTCTGTGAGGAACGGAAAATTGTCAAAGCTTTTGATCACTTTGCCTCAAGCACTACGTGCTGGTAATTCAAAAGACAGGAGAAAAAGAGCTTGAGGTTACAACCTGATTGATACAAAGTGAAATTTGATCAACAACACCCCGGCATTTGTCATCTTCAAAAGCATGAGGGCTAAATTCGGGTGATTGGAGCACGCAGGTTTGCTGCAATTACCCTTTCTTTGGATGGTGTTGAATATCGTCCAGTAATTACAAATAGTCGATAAAGTAATTCCCGGACTTGACTCTGGCCCCAATTATACAGATGGATCAAGGCTTTGATACTGAAGTCGACTGGTAGGTCAAACAAAAATCTGATTACGTTCACGAAGGGGTTTTAGCCTTCGACAGGGAAAGCAACCTCATGAAAACAATCGCACGGTATGAAACTTGGCGAGAAAGATGGGCATAATCGTTGTATTACTACACAAGATGCATGAATGAAGAGAATTGGCAACAAAGTGCCCTCGGAAGTAGGGAATGGTCTACCCTGAGCCCATTACAGTCCAGGGGAATTTTGGTCGTAGTCGGGTTGAACTGCGAGCATTTGGTGGGTATAAATTCTGTTGGGGTGAGCACGGACGGGGCGAGAGGATCAAAGTGTAATAGTTATCCTTGAGCTTGAGATTTCGCAACGTAATTATTTATCAAAAAGATATTAAGATGAGCTTGTGGATGAAGAGTTCTAATAACGTCCTTGTCTCGAAGTATGAACCAAGAAAGTTGGAAGTTAGGCAAGAGAGAAACAGCGTGTTAAAGATTATCAAGCGGAAGTGCTAATTTAAGTTCCGGGCCCACAGTGTAAATCAGCCGCATATAGCCGACATGATTAATACAGTCAACAACGAGATTATCCCCAGCCAGGAAACTGTTACTTACAGCTTGAACGAAGATCGGATCTTGGCCCTGCTCCGGAATCTTCTGCAGCAGTCTTACCGTAGGCAAATATATTGTAGCCGCTTTCTCCCTTGTTTTGGTTCGGAATTACTGAAGTGTAAGCCGTGCTGTTTGCAGAGGCCATAACCGGCACAGTCACAGTTATTTGTTCTATGCCTTCTTCCAGCGTCTCATTTACAGAGCGTCTTCGTCGTCCAAACGATTCCAAACCTCCTTGGCATCGAACCTAATCACGAGAGAAAAGAAAACAAGTTGTCATCACAAATTTTATAACCATTCATAAACTCAATTATTCTCCGTTTTCCCTCTCTCACTCTCGGCTGCTCGTGTCATAAAATCTCGTCGTAGTCTCATTCGATATGTCAGCATAAATAATTTTTGGCTACAACAAACGTGACCCAAAAAGCATCATCAAAGACGGCAATATCTTCCACTTTCTACACCCCCCGACGAACTACTTACACTCCAATGACCATGCACACATCTCTCTGCAAATTCAGGCTTCAAAAGAAACTTATTTTTACTGACGCAGCAACTAAAGTAACTTGTTTAGTTTAGTTATGTACAAGAATTTTTTGAAAATACAAGTTGGAAATGTCCTGATGCGTGTGGGTGAAAATTGATATTTTATAGTCACGTCTCACTGGACATTGGCCTAAGTTCCTCTTGGTGTGAAATGCTTGAACGTAGCGAAAGTTGGACGGAGAAATGGAAAGGCAATATGTCAGTTTCGAAACAAGATTAGCATTTCCGTCATGACATCTCAAATCATATATATCAGAAAACGAGGCTGTCACTGAATTGGAGAGAAATCTACGTTGTAAATCGATTTGTGTATTGGATCTCGAAAGAAATCTATTCAATTTGCTCTGCCAAATGTACTACTTTATGCACTAAGCATATGACTTGGAATATTTCCATGGGCTGACATTTGAAAAGTTGTGGGCCGTTAAGTTGCACTAGAAATAGGCAATACGAGAGTCATTTTGTCCGGAGAGAAGAAACATTCAGTCACACGAGGTATTAATCTTTACGAGGTAAAGGGAAAGCAAATAAAGTGTAAGATTCAAATAGAACGACACATACTCAATCTGAATATGGAAAAGTTGAAGCTGGTCCTACACCTACATGGAATACCGGAAACATACGAATACGCCCTATTTCATAAACAAGCCTTGGAGGGCGAAGAAAAAGCTTGCTGGAGGGAAACAAAGAAATAAAAAAGTTTTCCACTTACTGGTTGACAGAGATCCTGACAGAATTGCACTGTAGCCACAAAGTTCACGGTAGCCGTAGACGGAAACCGGAAGGCTTTGAAGTCTGCGAACAGGTTTCTTGTTCCTCCACGTTCCATTTCCAGGCCCGGGAAAACGTTCGGATCCCTCGGACACCTAGAAAAAAAGTTGGGGATTATGCTTCGGCATTTCATTCAGATTACAACAGACGGTTTGTACTTGATCATTAAATCTCCAACCACCAAGTCATTTAGTTAGTCTATAAAATTAGTAAGTTGGGCCATCAAAGCCAACGGAGTATCAAAACGCTTTGAAGAATACTGTACATTTGAGCCGAAAAATGAGGGAACATGAATTGCTCATTTGAGCATAAAACAAGCGGTGGGAGTTGGGTTGGAAATGCTGGAACAAGCATAAAACATGGGTGGCAAATCTTGCGCGTGAGTGAGCCTTAAATTCATCAAAGTTTGAAAGAAATGAGACAAGTAATACATCACTTGATTGTCCTGTATTGCTAACGTGCTAAAAGCGGCAATGATTAATGATGTAGAAAGCGTCGAGATGGCAGTACCGCTAGTACCGCAACAGTCCTGCATCCTTGTCTTCTTGTTAGCAGTAATAGAGTGTCTGACGAAACCTACGACGGTGGAAGATTGAGGAATTTAAATGCATGCCCGGATCTTATTCCAGCTGGGGACCGCGCAATCTGTAACCTACGTCCAACATCAGACCTCCATGTCTTGGCATTCCAATATGGAAATTCCCACAAGTCTGCGAGAATTTCGAGTGAACTGTAGATACAAGTTTCGCCCTGATGGCATTCACGAGCCAAGGTAATTTTATCCTAATTAGTAAATCCGCACCGGGAAAAATACTAGCGCGAAACTCGTTACGGACATTTCGATACTCTGACAGCTCAGAACTTGCTGATGACTTGGAGAGCTGGCTTGACTACGTAACACTTTTACTTTTAATGGATTCTCCCGTGCATACGCTAAACAAAGGGAACAGCAGCACTTCGGTGTTCATTTCAGATGCACCGGATACATACATCGTTCCCGGGATTTGCACAAGACTTACCCAATATTGTCGATCAGGGTAAGCAATTCTCCGTATTCCGTTCTCGCCTCCAGGTTTCTTGCAAAAATGCCGAAAGCGCTCGATGGATCAATTTCGATGCGAAGCTGCAGTTCTTCGCCCAGTCCCACGACTGAAGCATCTTGTCCGTTTCGCATCACAATTCGCATTCTCACATTTGGTGTCGGTGCCGTATTCGTCACAATGTTTGTTCCAGTTGGCCGAAAAGGTACCCTGCAAGGAGAAGCATGCACATTTCCAATAGCTGTTTTCACAATCCTATTACTTTGCCGTTTGAGACCGTTGAAGTTTTAGACTCTCTTAGCACTACCATATTTTCTCGACGGCATGTCACCATGCCAATCACACTTCCCGACGACCATTCACTCGTTTCTTCCGCATTTACTTATATGAAAACAGTGGCATTCCGTCCTCACACCAAATCCCTCAGCCCGAGATCAAACTCTTCTATTGGGCAGTACGATAAAAGGAATTTTTTCAGCCTCCACAAACATGGCTCTACATGCCTTCTCATGCTTGGCCACACATTAGAAATTGCTTTTGCTTTAGCCGCAAGACTGGGTCGACGACGGCCCCATTTTTACTGCAATATACG
The DNA here is from genome assembly GCA_034698345.1 of Sphaeridia pumilis. Taxonomy (NCBI): domain Eukaryota; kingdom Metazoa; phylum Arthropoda; class Collembola; order Symphypleona; family Sminthurididae; genus Sphaeridia; species Sphaeridia pumilis. The sequence goes on from JAQGBJ010000177.1 coordinate 17,562, forward strand.
ACATTCTATCTCACAAAAACTACATCACCCTCATGGCCCCAACCCTAGTTGTGCCTGTTGATTAAACGAGGAATTTTTGCAATCACGACCCGATTCTACTATCTCGTAGTATTTTACCATTGACCACGTTCGTTCAATGTTCAATACATCAAGTAATATCCCAAGGGTGGTATAATGGTATAATAGCTTGATTCAAGAATTAGTGGAGACAGCTTTTTGCCGTATGTCTAAAATTGGAAGTCCTTCTACCAACTGTACGAAAAGTTGCACATTACACCTGCGCCCTTCATTGAAGCTCCGAGCAAATTGATAAAAAATTCTTGGAAGCATATTCTACCGGAACATGCACGTTTGATAACTCCTTCTTGAGTATAGTAATTGAAATTCCACTTAATCTCCAGAAACGTTTGAGGCAACGGCCCACCAGAACAGCATTTCGAACCTGATATTTTTTCAACTTTATCAAATTTAATTATGTTGACTAAACATTTGGGACCTCCTTCTACATGTATGTGTACTTTGAGAGGAAGCTACTTTTTCTAGTTCAACTTTCTTTGAAAAGTGCCCAAGTATTGACTGGGATTAGGGTATTTACCCAAGCTTTGGCTGTACCAACCTTATACGACAGGTTCAGACAGACACATGTACATGAAATTCGCCCTCACTAGTACGAACACAATTCGGTGCTTTCAGAACCCATGGGATTTCCTTTCAGAGAATACAACATGAACATGTGTATTTTTATGATCTCTAAGCGTTATCAGAGTTGTTACAATATTCCGTCGACCATGTTTGAGGCAGTTTTATACTCATGTAGCACATACCGGAAGTCAGCCGAGGGCCATTGGCGCAAGTTTCAATCTTGCTCCCAATGGTCCTTGGTTTGTAACAATACGAATAAAATGAGGAGCATAAACTATGATGGCTGCGTATTTATACAAGGTTCGGTGAGTAATATCGAGGCAATTTCTACTGGCACATCGCAATAATTGAAGCTAAAAAATCTTTTGTTCTCTTTCGGAACAATAGGTTTCCGTTCTACATATGTTAGCTGCTGTGTGATAAATCCTCCAACATTCTCAAAAACCTATAAAGGCTGCGCTGCTGAATTGGGCACAACAAAATAACGTATGCATTGTCCAAGCTATTGTCGGAATGAGCAGTAAAACGGCTCGATATTTTACAGGTGCCCCATTAGTTTTTTCCGTAAAGAGGTCAACGTCATGTGTGATAGGCAGAATAGAACGCTATTTGATAGCGTTGAATTAAAACTTACGTGACGGAAATGCCTCCTCCTTCGTGATCACCGCGAGACGGGCCTCCTGGACCTCCACCTGAAGCATACGACACGGTTTGGTCATTCGCATCGAACGAACATTCAACCCGAACTGTTTTATCAGATTCTTGCATGATGACTGGATTCTGCTGAATGACCACATGATTGACGTATCTTCCTCTTCCCTGTGTACAAAACATCCAAATTACATCCATGACTCAACACCTTGCCAATATAGAACAGTAACCCCAGTAGCCGTAAATACCGTCACCGTTAGAACCGGACCTATTAGGATTTGAATTATAGCGAAAATGGCAAACATGATGTAATTCAAATGGCTTACCTGCTGCAAAGTACCGCATTGTGTACCCAAGGAAATTCTGAGAACGATTTGACTTCGGTCACCGCCCATCTCGAAGCAAGATTGCGGGTTTCCGGTAGCAAACACCCGGCCAGCGAAAGGCGATCCGAAATTTATGGTGACCAACATATCGGAAGGGGTACAATCGACTCGAACTGGAAAAAATGTCACGTGTACATACATGTATTTATTTTTAGCCCATGGTGTTTTGATGAAATCTTGTTTACAAAGTCTGTTTACGAAGCATTTCGTAACATGTATGTCAACAAACTTGCTTTCCCGACTTAATCAAATTTGTATCGATAACTCACCGTTATTACATGTTCCACGTTCGCCGTAGAAGAAGTCAGGATCTGGAATAAGGGCCTGCCCGGTTGAATGGGTGTCATCAGAGCTAAGTAAGCATTCGCGACGATAAGAGTGGAAGCTGAATGCTTTGCACATGAAATCTTGTTCGGTATCACAAGCACGTCGGCAATCCTCAACGCTGTACATTCTTGGAACAAACTTGTCTGCAATGGGCAAGAATCGGCCAGGCGAGTCTGTATATTCACAATGCGGCGGAGCTGTTGGACAATTTTTACGAAAGCTTGAGTATTAGACAAATCACATTTGCTCAACCCGATAAGCACTCAATAAGTAGTTCCTCAGAGCTCAATGCGAGAGTCGGACTTTACCTGGAGCGCATTCATTTTCCATGTAGTCAATATCCGGTCCAGCTTTTCTGAACTGTTCGGGTCGTGTTCTTCTCGTTTCTGCGCTGAGCTTGCAAAGTCGCTCCCTGGCATAGTAGGTGATGGATCTGGAAAAAAGTATCCGATTTAAATCTATGGTTTCTTGTACGACTATTTGCAAACCCCGTTCGTGAGAGGGCATAATCAGGAGGTCAGTCAGGCAAAGAATAAATCGAGGTGCACTTATTGTACAAACAAAATTCGAGCAATGTGGTAAAACCTTTGTGGGAGTGTTGTACAGGAAAAGATTTTCGCTTTGTTGTTGAGTAAAAGGGTGAGTAAGTATAAAGGCGGATTTGTAAAAAGAAATAAATTCAGTCAACCTGCAAGGTCCTCGTGGTCCGCGAAGACATTCATCCTGGCATTGACGACGGCTGTAAATATTTCGTATTTCCAAATCTCCAGGTCCTACAAGCTCATGTTCCGGAACACGGGTGAAAGTCCAAAGTTTACCGCAATGCCGCTCTGGAAATTGATTAAAAGTGTATACAACGTTGGACCGCAAGTAAATTCGCCTACTACACAAACGATGTAGAAGCGACCTCAAACGTCCGTCGTAATCTAACACTGACAAATAAAGATTTCATCACGACTGGATCTTTGCTTTAAATCCACATGGGGACAAGAAGATACAAACCCCCTCCGCAGGTTTATGTCAAGAAAATGTATCAAAATTCTTCGGATTAAGCAGGGCAGAAGACATACGCAGGGATCTCAAAAATAGATTAACTACTACCGACTTGGCAAACAAACAAGTCACAAGTTCTTTTCGGTATAAAGTGTTTCAGTATCAGGGTCAACAAGGTAAGTTCGTCGTTAATTTGTAGCGTTCCGATTGCCTGAGTTAATTTTACACCAGATCTGAGAGATTGCTTTGATCAAAGACAATAATGTTACCGAGAATTCTTTTACCTTTGAGACAAATCTTTTCGAAATGAATTAGTTCGGTTGAGGGATGAAGTAAAGAAGAATCCGCCTCCGAAGATCGGTCCAGAGAAAAGCATCTTTGCCCAGCACTTCGCAACGATTCGATACTCACAGCCAAACATCTATCCCGAAGGTGGTCACATTCTTTGAGGCATTCTGCGGTGATGCCAACTTCCGTTCTTGTGGGAATTGGTTCCCTGTTAATTAAAAATTTTACCATGCATTCCGGCCATACATGTCTTCCGCACAGCCCCGCTCTTTCATAGCCTCAAGTAAAGTCAGCAAACAAAACTAGGTCTTACTTTCTAGCGCCATTGTAGGTATGCCCCATGACTTTCTCGTAAGTTACCGTGTAGCGACATCTATAGGGAGACAAGTCTGGATCGAGATAGTTGTTTGGATCTTGGCTACCCGGGTTTGTAGATGGCGGGTAATCCCTGATACCGTTTCCAGTGAACTCTCCGCGTGTAGGTGGATATGGTTCCCGGATCGACGTTGGGTATGGCTCTCTATGGAAAGTATCTCGGCTCGGGTAAGGATCACGTGGATACGGGTGATCTCTGGCATTATAATAGTCACGGTCCCGTAGTGGATACGGGTCTCTGCTGGAAACTGGGAACCGCTCGCGGCTTGTGTACTGAGGATCTCTGGAACTAGGATAAGGTTCACGAATGGTCGTAGGGAATGGGTCACGGCTAGCAGGTGGGAATGGGTCGCGGCTAGTCGGAGGATACGGTCGAGGGTCAGATGGATAAGGCTCTGACCCTGTTGGCGGATATGGTCTTGAATCTCGATCTCCTCCTGCTCCTCCAGGATAATTTGTTCCGGAAATGCCACGTGGGTCACATTCACGTTCCGAATATACTGCACCAGGTTGAGCCTGGAAGGCGTTCGGGCCAGCATTGGCGGCAGTGTCACCACTCAAAAGGCAAAGGTTTGTGTTTGTCGGCGAAGGACTTGTTAGCTGTTAATTAACCAAGTTTTTGTAAGATTCATGTATATTTCATCCATATTTTTATAAAATGCCGTAGAACGTTAATTTTAGAGTATGCACAAACACTTGCGTCCTCGTTCAAAGCACGTGCATATTTGGCCATTTTAACTCAATTTGTATTCAAGGCCAGTCTTAGATAGCGAAAAATGGGACTCACCGGTGTCAAGAAAGAAAATGATCTGCAGTTGAAGTCGCGCTCTTTATCACATGCTCTTTGACAGCTCGCATCATTCAATGTGCCCTCAGCCTTGTCCACATAAATCAAGTACCGGTCACGCTGCGCATTTTTGTATGCACATTTGGTCGATTCTGGAAAGTTTAGAATGGGGCAATTTGAAAATAGAGCATTGAATGCATTTGCCGTTAGAAGGTTTTTTAAAGCTGTCATCAAACTAAATCTAATTCTATAGTCTCATTGATGGTCCACCATCAAGCTTCGAGTTGATTTGAATTTTTAAGCTTTACTATATACACACATGTATGTTTAAACTATACACACCTACACACGAGCTCTGAATACTTGTCAAAAGATAAGAAGGCTGCCGGAGGGAACTCCAGACCTTTCGAAATTCGCAATGGAGTTTAACCTTGGTGTCCCAAGTATAATGTCACAAAGCTGCTGCAAGTTTTGTCCCGACCGACAGCATGATAAGTGGGCAGGAAAATGGGCAAAAAGTAGGGCACCCCCATTATTTACTGTTTGTACTATCGGAGGAGACAGATCTGATAATAAAGGTTCTTCGGGTCGAAATCTAACTTTTTTGAAACTGAATTCGGCAAAGGATCATACTTGATCACGTACGTAATGTATGCTACACGTGTATTCCTTGAAAACTTTTCTCTCAGAGTAGACCTCAAAGACGCTGTGGTATCATCATAAGCTCGTTACAACAAAGCTGAATCGTGTATAAAGTCTTTCCTTTTTCGCGACTGATAAATGAGATTTCAGCAAGACCAAAGGAAGGTCAAGCCGGGAAGGAGGAAATGTTAAAAGTGAAAAATCGGGAAAAGCGTTTTGGCAAATGACTTACGTGGAGCGCATTGATTTTCCAAGTAGTCCGAATCTGGAGACGGAACAAAGGCCCTCGGTTGTGTGAATCGATCCTCTTTGCTCAGGCGACATTCACGCTTTTTCCAGTCGTAGGAAGCAGATCTACAAATAAATCTCCTCTCCTCAAGGCATCTGTCCTCGCACTGTGTTTTCCCTACGTCTCGGTAAACTTCCTTATCGAATCCTCGTAGCTGGAAGCTGGGAATTCTTTCAAAAGTCCAAAGTAATCCACACCCGCCACCTGCAAATCGCCACCAGTCAAACCTCAATGTAAACAATTAGCCGCCTTGGAACACATAAATAATCGCCTCTCTTTTCATTAAACTATCCATTCAATGCTTTCTCTTCGTATCCGTAACTAAAACTACCGTCTACAGCATTATAATCTCCAGAAAACAGTCCAAGCTATTTGCTGGGCAAAAACAGTCGTCCATGACCTCGATCCTTACATCTCTAATTCCTACGAAAGCAGTTCAAAATCCGCTCAATAAAATCAAAAACTCACCTCGAAGGCAGATTCCCTCAAAGTAGGCGACACCAGAAGACCTGCGGAGATCATAGCGAACTTCGTCGTTGGCAAACTCCAAAGCGTGACATTCGTTTCGGTTGTAGTCCAAGTTGAAAGCATGGCATTTAACATCACTTTGACAGCGTTTAGAACACTTGTCCGAAATGCCCCGAGTCGTGTCTCGGTACAAGAGGTAGCTGTGACCCCGTTCTAATTCGTACCCTGCAACTTTCTCGTAAGTCATCCGTCCAAAAGCACAACGACCAACTGAAATCATTCACAATGAAGATTAATACACCATTGTTCTTCCTCCGCCATTTTTGCTGTCCCCTGCAGTCAACTTATCATTATGATTCACTAAGCCAGTCAGCTACCGACTGTCTTCTTTTTTGTTCACATACCAACATCATCATCATCAGTGTAAAAAGTGCCTCGGTTTTTTACAACTTGTTATGTTTTTATGCACCACAAATGAAGTCGATTTTCGCATTTCATCAGCTTATTGTAGTACATAATACCGTTGCCGCGGCTACTTGTAAAAAATTCACTTACTCTGCGTATCTGTATGGCCGGGTCCGAAACTTTTATCTGCGATCCCATTCCCGAAAAGGCCTGGAAGCGGTCGGTCGACGATGGTGTTGGATACTGGGCCAGGGTCCGTTTGTCCTCCTTTGCAGTTTCGCTCAAAGTAGGTTGTGCCCGGTCGTTTCTGAACCGCCTCATCACCTCCGGCCGACGCTAAAAAGCCAAAAGGTTTATCAATTATTCAGCCTTGCTTAAGTTGACGGTCAAGTAGGTGGCAAATAGGCGTCACTTGCGAAGCCTGGGTACAAACAACATGTTTGACTGACCGAGAAGGCGATAGTCCCTAATTAAGTAATGGTGCAACCTCGCGAATTAAAATTGCAACGCTTGATTAATTTTTAACCCACAGTAGCCTCCTCGACAAGTCGTTTCGTGTTACTACGATTAGGGAAAAGTGGTGGGAGGCTTTTTTCAACTCCTATGGTTTGTTTCGCTGTCAGGGAGCTGATAATGGAAACAATGGCGTTTAATTCGCCAGACTGCAAGGAGTAGGACAGAATTTGACGGCATCTTAATCTATTAGGGTTTAAGGACGAAGGCTGAATAATGGTGAAAGACGGAGGAGCTGAAGAGTATCTGATGACTACACGAGATTGAAAGAGCAGACAACGGGAACAAAGTAGCAACATTCATCACTGTCATCCGCGCTGTATTCCTGCCCTTCAAACTTGTTCCTAAGCCGCAAACTATGTGGGTCCAAGTACCAAAAAATTTTCTCCACTACTTACTATACTGCTTTACTTTCCCGTCATCCTGTCCTACTAGCCTCTATTTCCTCCGATTCGACCTGGATGGAGCCAAACATTCCCTCTATTCTCTAGATATTGTCTGTCCCTGTAAAATTTCTCCAGACACTTTCCTTTCTCTTTTTCCCTTTTCATTCTTGCTCAACTTACACCGGAATTCCCCCAACAACTGCCTACCTCAACTTTGGCTCAGCGTGACACGCGTTACCAGTGTCAGCACGCTTAAAGCCGGGTTACAATGTAAACATCAGATTTACAATTTTGGCAAATGTGACAAGAGTAATGTATGCGCCCTTACCTTTGTCATCACCGGATATGAAGCATTGTGAAGCCGCCGCGTAGAACGAATAGCTTCGACAAACAAAGTCCCGATGGTTATTACACCGCTGCTCACACTCTGGTTCCGTGGAAACGCTATTTATCACCGTATCCAGGTAGCGAGGATGGGAATCCGAGACAGACTCGAATGGGCAACGCTTGTCCGCTGCAAACATATATGCATCACCCGTTAGGGAGCATCCAATCAGTTTCACCACTTTTACCCAGATTGAAATTTATTGCCTCAAATATGAATCCTCAGACTCATATATTTGGAGCAAGCAGAATTTAGCTACCAAAAAGAGGGAAAACTCACCGTCGATGCATTGGTTCTCCAGATACTCGATATGCATGGGAGCTTCGACAAAATCGTTCGGCCTCGTCCTGCGGTCCTCGCGGCTCAGTCGGCATTCGGTTGTCTATGTGAACGTGCGGAAACAGAAAATTTAGGTAATGGAAATAAGAGTTACACAACTATTTAATTTCTTAAGTCGTTATTATGAAGCAAAATTGGACTAAACTTCTTGTTGACTGCGCCAGCTTGACGCCGAGAGTTTTCAAAGAATAATTTAAGCTGACTAACAGGGTGTAAAGCAATGAAATTTTCTCCCAGTTAGTTTCGGCATACAGAAGAAGATTAGATAACAGGGAAAGTTTGCAAGCAAACTTTACTTACCTGAGTATGATATTCTGCAGATCGACAAACAAATCGTGTTTCCGCCAAGCATCTTTCCTCGCAGTCTCTCCGGCTAGGTACGTTTCTGAGTACAAAGTCATCATGGCCTCGCAATTCACGTCCAGGGCGCCGTTCAAATGCCCAAGCTCGTCCTCTACATCCCCGTGTATTTCCTGCAAAAGTAATTAATTTTTACGGGCCAAGGTAAACACGACGGAGGCGCCAAAACTTAACTTAATAATAAATTTCATCTCCCATTTATTCCCGCTACATCACCCAACTATGTCATAAAACCGCTAACGGACAGCCACCACCGCGCCAAATTTGCAGCAATTGCGTGTATGTAAAACGGTGGGTCCTCTGCTACCTTTATATCCACTGTATCCAGTGCATGTCATAAACCATACGCTGAAAACCGCCTTGCAAATGGGTTGACGGAAATTAATTTGTTTCCATTTGCCCATATCTTATGCATCAGTGCCGCAATCCATTTGCAGTCTCTCCTCATCCTTTTACCTTGTTAAAGTCCCATGTCCAACAGATTTAGCTTCAAACCTTCATTTCATCATGATTCTGTATCCCACTCGGAAATCTCTTACAGCGGAGGCAAATATATTGTTCGTTTCCTATCTTTGCTTGTCCTGCACTACAACTTTAACTTTCTACACTTTCCGTCTCCTGGTAATGATGCATCCGTACTGAGCAAATTAAATTTGGGAACATCTTCTTGGTAAAGTGCAGAATGTATCAAGTGTAAAGGTTGTTGTTTGAAAGCTATAATGTCTTTTGTGTGGCTCTTCGGCTGTGGGAACAGGAGCATGTGATTTTGAGTATCCACGCTACGCTTTGCGAAATTTACCGGCTAATGTATCTATACATTTCCGCTCCGAATTAACAAGGTTCTTGGAGAAAAAAGTTACCTCGAAGACAGATTTTCTCGAAATAGTTCTGGCCATCCCGTCTCGTCAGTTCCTCTCCACGTCCTTGGGTGTTGCGGTCCAGCTTGAAACAACGCATTGCAGAATGGTCGACCATGAAAGCGGGGCAGTCGGCACCCGCATCGCGGCATCGTTCCACACATTCGAGCGTCACACCTGGGGCCGAGGCAGACAGGGCAAACGCTTCTTGTTTTGCAGTTCGAAGGAAATGCCCAGTTACTTTTTCAAATGTAAACAACCCGCCTTCACAATGATCTAAAACAAAATTCATTTTTCATATCAAATCTTTTCAATTCTTCACACCTCACGATCCAAGTGTCATTGAATAAATTATGCGGTAATGTATTCTCGTATTTCGCTTGAGCTTCTGGATCGTAAATTTGCACATGTATTTTTGCACGAAAAATACTTATAGCATGAGCATGGTACTTACTAATGGAGCACTGCTTTTCCGAGAAAACCGCACCCTTTTTATGGGGCAAGGGAGCACCCATTAAACTGACGGAATCATCGGCGCTTAGGTAACAAAAGTTTTTGTCTGCCGCAAACGAGGTCGATCGGCATGTAAAGCCTCGAGTCTAAAACAATAAAGTTTCCAATGGTTACTAGCTCGATTATATTTATTCTTCCACAGCCCACGCTATTCCGCCCTTTGTTCAATTCAAGTCTTACGTGATCGCAGAGTGATTCACAATCTTCCCGTGTCGCTGCATACTGCAGGTCATCCATCGAAATAACAGACACGTCTTGTCGAGAAGAATATCGGCAGTCGGGCAATTCTAAAGGCGAGAAATTCATTCGATTATATCAACAATAACAACTATAGACCATGTCGTCAAGAAAAAATAATACTGCTCATTTTACGTAAATCCGTCAGCTAGGAAACCTTACTGGTAAATACGCAGAGAGATTTACGTGTTTTGAACATTCGCCTTCTTTTTCTTTCTGACGCAAACAACAAGTTACTTACGTTTCACACATTGATTTTCCAAGTAGTCGACGTTGATTCCAGGCTGACGTCTGAATGCGCTAGGTTGGGTTCTTCGGTCCTCGCGACTCAACCGACATACCTTCAGAGATTCGTCGTATTCTGCCGACCTGTATATTAGAAACGAATTTGTAAATTGCCTTGGTGTTTTAGGCCGGTGAAGACCATGGCTCCTGGTATACTTTCACTTCGTGTGAAATATCCCTGTTTTAGTCATTGGCTGCTTTATTCCTTGCGACGTTCATCATTCCACTTGAACTACAGTGATGATAAAACTCGTGCACAAAACTTGCCGTTATCAATAGTCTCAAAGAGTCGTCTACAAGGAAATGTTCTGGAGAAATAATACGGCAGAGAGCTCTTGTGCCATTCTGCTTCAGTCTACTTGCTTGCCAAACATATCTCGTACTTTTTTCGCTTACTTGCAAAAACTTTGCCTACTTTACCTACATTCCCGAAAACAAGTAACATTCTCCTCTTCAAGATCATTACGACGCTAAAATTTATATTCATGTGTCCACTTTTCTTCCCAAGACCACAACTTTCCCGTTTTTTCATCAACTTTGCAAATTTCCACCCGTACTGTAATACATTTCAACAAACAAATTTCTATTCCATATATGTACTTCTTTTTACAGACCTTGCCGTCAAACTTTTTCCACTTTTTCCAACAACAGCGTAAAATGCTAACAGGAATTAGCCATTCTTCTTACCTGCAAACGAATTCCGTTTCTATAAGGCACATTTTTTCGCAATCTGTCTTGGACTGGACGGATCGCTCTTCCTTGTCGTCAAATCCTTCCAGAAAGGCTCCAACAACCCGTTCAAAAGACCATAAGCGATCGCCGCAAGTTTGAGAGAAATTTGGAACTGTCAACAACAATAATCTTTTTAGCTAATAGCCTTTTTCCACGAAATTAACCCTTGCCCGGTCAATCGTTTTCATGGATTTTTTTCAGAACGGCTCTACAACATCACAGGAAAGCTTACCTCCTCGGAAACAAGTCTTTTCAAAGTAATTTGTCCGATGATCTTCTCTCAACTTGTCTCTCCGGCCAACAGAGTCTTTGTCGTTCGAATCGCACCGGGATTTGACGTAATCTGCGTGAAAAGAAGGTTATCCAGCTCAGCGTATTTAACACTATATAACTTTTCAGCATTATTTTCCTCCTCAGCCAAGCTTGATAACACATTTCAGATAATTTTGCGGATTTATTTTTACTACTACAAAGAAAAGCCAAAACCGGGAGCTTGCATACTTTCTGTTGTACTGTGCTCATTCTGCATCGAACATTTTACTTACTCTATAAACGCTCTATACCGGTTCTGATATCAAAGCAATGCAACAAAGTTTACTAACGCAGCAAAGAAGTTAGCACAGAATGCTAACCAAGGTGCAAAGTTGGTAAAAATGTTTTGATGAACTTACCGACAGTGAAAGCTTTACATGTTGTACTTTGACGGCAAACTGCTGTGCAGTCTCTTGTCACCGCTGCATTGGGCTGATGCAAAAGACCTTGAGAGTCGCTCTCAGCCATTCCCATTCCTGTCGTCTTTTCATAGGTTTCCACGCCGCCAAAACATTGTCCTGGCCAGGTAAATAAGATTAGCTAATCCTATCTTATGAATTTTCTATAGCAGATTTTTCTTGTATTTACCTTGTGCGCTAGCAAGAAACGAAGTGCATAATATCAATAAGGAGTAGCCAAACATCTTTAGCGGGGGTCTGCCACTTGGTCGGCCCTGAAACGAAAAGTAACTTTACGGAACTACTCGCGAATAAAAATACGTCACCACCAAACATGCATCATTCCAATTTGAAGCGTCGATAGCTTCAGACGCAGGTCCATGAACCACATTACGTGTTAAAAGCCTTTGAAGGTTAACTACGCGAGGTCTGCTTTTGTAATGGTGGTCGCGAGCCGCAAAACAATGGACGAAACGCAACATCACTGTTGCATGTCAACTTGAAATGATACGGGAATCATTGTCATTGCTCTCGCCATCGGACAATTAATTATTCTCTCAAAGCAAGAATTTTTGACATTCGCAAGCATTACGGGCTCTTTTTACAAATAGGTGGGAGAGAGCGTTCCTAATTTGAGATGAAATCTTGCTTTTGCAAGTAGCCTTGATAGGTGCTCGGCTATTCTTCTTGTCAAGTGTCAGCAGACTGCTCAGTCATTTCCCACCATTTCATTTCAACTCCTTGCTTTAATTGGTATTCAAGGTTCGTAATTTAATCTCCAAGGAGTGAACAATTGCTCCAGTCTGACTCTCGCTGACCTGGCGAAGTGAAAGAGTTTGTTTGGGTTCCATACTGTGAGAATCGTTACTAGAGCTGACTATCACAATGCTTTTGGGGGGCGAATAGAAAGACTCGTCCATGTCTTGAAGAAAGGCCAGAGGAAGATGCATGTTTAATTTATACGCCTTCTTGGGGGAGTTTCACCTGGCTTGGCCTGCCTCGACTAAAATTCAGGTGTTAACGTGGTTATGCTTCTTTAGTACGGGCGTGGTTTCTTTGATCACCGTCTTGGCTCGGTACCTCAAACTTAAATGGTTCTTAGTCAGCATGTCAAGTGGGCGTCAACGAATCTGCCTTACCTTCCTACGCGGTCTCATTATTTATCCGGTGTAAGAAAACGATCCAATTAGAGAATTAGTTCCAAGCCAATTTTTTCAATCTCAAATAATCCTCAAAAAGCACTACCAACAAGGAATACACCAAAACACTTGACACTTTCTAGCAAAAATCACGACCAAAGTCATTCGGGTTCACTTGGAAATTCGGTTTAAATTTCAATTACTCTCACCACCACCAACCAACTTTGTCCAGGTGACACAAACCAACCACACACCCTTCGGTCCGCACAGCTCAGTTTGAAATGGCAGGGTAAAGAGAAAAACAGGTCTAAATTGCTCAGCCAGAGAGGGATGATGAGCGATTGTAATCATTGAAGCTATATTGTTGAATTCAGCTTGGCTGCTTGGATTAAAGGAAGTGACCATTTCATGCTCAGGATTGCAAATCTATTGTAAGTCCAACTTTTGTTGTACTCCTCCTCTCGACACTTCCTGTCCTGTGCATGCCTACTTTACTATATGGTGACAACCATGGACCATCGATCGCTACGTTTGGACTCTAACTTCAATTGTTCACCTCTTTTTATATGATCTGATACACCTTACATGTGCGAGAGAGTGCAGTTATCTGTCTGTCTAATAACGTTACCTTATTACGTGCATAGCATCCTCAATAATTCCGTTCTTTTGAAGCATCACCATCATCGTATAAGGGTTTGTTGCTGCTGTCCAAACGTTGGTCGAGTTTTGGGGGCAGGGGCCTCGGACAGTAGCAGACTTCGTGAGTCAAATTGGACGAGTGAGAGAGATTCATCGACGCTGTATAAAACTAGCGGACCACAAGTTAATAACGTTGGTGGCTACTACCTGAACCTAAAGCGTTACCTAATGAATGATTCATTTGATTCCTGATCCTGAGATATTTTACACTATGGTGAAATCCGATTCTGCCAAAAAGCTATTAACCTTACAAAGCAGTTACGTGGCCAATGTTGCGAAAATACTGTAATGGACACCGTACTCAATTTACACACACAACAAACTAACTCAATGCCAATCGTAATTTTGTTCATTATTATCCTCTGGCGTGCTACTATCTCTAATAAGTTTAAATGTATCGTGCATTTTGGCTCCCTCTCAAGGACCATGTGACATAATCATTGTTACCTGCACTTGCCTTTTATTTCAGTTTCATTTTCAAGCAAGCTTTTAACTACTTCCAACTCTTATGTTTTCGCAATTGATGGCTAGTTTTATAGCTGTGCATTGATGGGATTCTAATTAAAAATGGCTTTGAATGCAGCATTAAACTTTATGACATGGCAACCTAGAGACAGTTAATTGGCTTTACTACCTGAACATTTCCCCTGGAAATGGAAATGCTAATTGGTAATTTTTAACCTTGGTGCAAGTGAAAAAGTGCAGTCTGAATGATTTTTGTCAAGTTTAATGGATTTGTTTTATTTGGTTGTGGTGGGTGGATAGTAGTTTGGCTAATATATGATATTGCAGCTCGTGTGTTAACTACGAACGAATGCAGCAGAAATGATTAATTATGGACACAAACTTTTCGACTGGCATAATCATGTTTTTATTATCATATAATACTCTTTAAACGCTTCATTGTACACAGCAATTTCATGCTAACAAGTTGAACACTTACATCGCATAATTAATGTTGTGCTATGACAATGCAGAAATGCAGGTTGCTTCTGTTGTATAGTAATGAACGCGTTTGAGGTACAACAACAACTTCTACGACCCTAAAGGGACAGCATTTCTAACATAAATAATGTATTTATACACGTTTACGACTTACATATAGCATAATAGTAACAATATTTATAATTTGTCGCAACATTTGTTAATGAAGGAACCTCATCGGCTACATAAGTATGAGAGAGAAAGAGAGGAAAACTTACACGGTATCATATATAATGAACATGAATGGTATTATTGTTGATGTTCTTTCTAATTGAAGTAATATAGTTGTGGGAGCTACAGTCTTACCCATTTGGATTTTCTTTCCGAATTCGAATTTTATATATATAGGATTTATCCACATTGAATTTACGTTGAGTGGCCCTTGAAGAGTCACCATATTGCATGTCGTTGACTGGAATACTGTTTCTTTTTACGGCACCTACTAATCAAGTACTACACTAACAATACCTCGAACACGTAACAACTACCGATTTACAGTCTCAGCCGGATCACTATATTTACTTAATGCTAAAATCAGTTTGGCTTGGCATTATACACCTAACTATAATTTTACACGTAATCCATACATAATTATAGTCATTTAGGGTTGTCGTGTGTTAGATTTACTTACGTACTTAAGCCTTTAAGGTACCCAAAGTATGCGTCCAAACTGCTAGATAATTTCATAGATCTTAACGCAAGTCTTATTGTAATTCTTCGATACTCTAGTAACAATAGTAACATTCGTCATGTTTTCACCACGCTCTTTTTGGCATATTCACAACCAACCAAAATTTCTTGAACAAAAGCAAACGTTATTTTATCACTCTGTCCTATAACCCTTTAGTAACGCCTCCAGCCCAGGACTAACGTACGTATTTATGTTTTTCACAAGCGCCCAGCACTCTTTCAATTTGAGTTTCATTCTCGAGCTAAATATTTTTGGTGTCTCTTCTAGATTTTAAATATATCAAATATTCATCAGCACCTTGTGTTCCAGGTATACCCGTTCACGCTTCGTATATACGACTAATACTGTTTCTATCATCGTCTACCATAAGTAACCTTACTTTTGCAAATTCCACCCTTCGTTCCCATCATATTTCCAGACTATTTAAAAATTTGCTGTAAATGGACATAAATTTCGACGGATCTACAAGTGTCCTTACAAACTGGCTGGAAGAACCGTTGCTCCAGTTCTTTTTACAGTTTAACATGGGGAAAGAAGGTATTTCATTATATAAGCTCTACTATAAAGATTACGTCATATTCAATTATTGCACTCGGTTAGCACCTGTCCTAGCCTTAAGAGATCAAAATGACTTTTCTATCAAAAGTGTTTTAATTAACCTTTCACTCGCTCTCAGAAAACATGCGAAAGTGTTTATCATGGCCTTTCTCCAGGGGATGGGAAATGCTGAAACCGATTGACGTATGTTTCTTCATGGACTTTTCCAGTAACCTTTAGAATAATTCGTTCGGTCGTGGACGGTTCTTGTTCAAAAAGGAGAGACTTCCTGTGAATTTCAAGAAAGAAAGGAATCGAGACAAAGAGAAAGAATTGGGATTTGATGTCACCAAGCGCAACTAATAAAGAGAGTCGTAACTGGGGGTGGGGTGAAATCAAACGGCGTTCACGTTAATCCGCCTATTTAACTGTATTGTCTCGTAACTTGTCACCAGTTCCACAATTACTTGTACGCGAATCTCGTCTAAATTATGCAGTTTTCACTTGCTCTTTGGGTTGAAGGCTATCAGACATTTTATGACCATTATTACGTGAGTGTGTGCGTGGTAGACAATGTATAAATTGCCATAATAGCAAGCATGAGTGACGCTTCTGAGATGATGATGAAACATTGAACTCAAACATGCTTCCTGATACACCTGCTCTTTTTTCAAGTTGAATTCCCATATTCTAATGAATCTTCACGTTACTCAATTTCACGTGGGTAAAGGGCCAAAATCTCGTTCCCTGGGGATTTCAAAAAAGAGGCTGCTGCAACCCTACACCAAGACTGTTGGCGAAAGAGAGAAATGGCAGAGAGGGCAGGGAGAGATGAATCCGTTTAATAGAACCTGACTTTAATGAATATTAGATTAAATCCACCCCCTGATCCGTGGAATAGATTACTTTGCATATACTCCACCGTCTGTTTTACTGTCAAATTCATTACCAGCAATTGCCAACATTTCGCACACTCATGCAATCACATATGCTTGCTTGCGTACGACTTCCGGTGGTGAAAATGAGCCGCACCTTTAGCTTGCTAGCTCCCGTTAGTGGTCATCATCATAGTTGTTCCCCTACTACGGGATTTCCCTCATAGTGCATACCTCTGCCCTACAGCTTCACGTAATTGTGACTGACCACGTTTTACTCCTGCAAAGTTTGGCAAGCGGACAATATATTTGATCTCTCCACTTCGCTAAGACCACAACAACGTTCCTCCTACTGTTAACTGTGTACGAACGTTCCGAAACCGGAAACCCTGTAGTTCCGTTCCCTTAATTACTCAACACATCCAATCAGTTCCGCAACCCACGAGAATATGCACTCAATTCGTCAATCCTCTCCTCATTTTTTCCAATTCTTTTCACGCCATCAAACATGTCAGCAGGCAGAAGACAGCCTGTGCTGACAATGACCATAAGAAAAGCACCAACTGATGACGTTTTTGTGAAGTTACAGGGGTTCTCTTGTCGTCACGGCTAATAGTAGCGGTAACTAGCAGGACCAGTCATCAAGTATAATTTGATTCATCTTCTGATACAACCTATGGAGATGTTACGCATCGGAAGCGTCTAACACTCATTACGGCAATTAATACAAGTCAAATGAAAATAATAGTTCTCGGCATGATGTCGGAAGTATTAAAAGTTAACTGGGCTAATTTTGAGGTAGTTCAAGTTCTCGTCCAATAGCAATATTTGCAGTTAACAACTAATTACAATTTATTTTTGAGTATTCAAGAGGTACTGGCTCAATACTTTGTGTATTAGACTTTTAAAATTACAGATCTTGACGTGGAATGAATGGTTAGATTCGTGAATAAGCTCTGCGGTGAGCAACATACATGCAAACTGATGTGGCACTGACATAATTTCTGTGATGATTATATAAGAGCCATCTGTTTCTCTGCGAAACATTCGACAAGTCTAATTTTGTTGTTCGTGTAAGTTGTATATAATTGTCTTCAATCTGAATCTGACCATTGTTTTGATCTCCCTAAAAATACGTTTCTATCAGTACCAGTAATTTTATCAGCCTACCAAGTCTGTTTGTACATTCAATCAGTTTTACCTCATCCTCACAAGTTATGAATCTAGAGTTGTGTGATAAAGACAGGTTTTTTTTGCAACACCCGATATAATTGTCGTAATACCAAAATTTCATTGTTTTAATAGCCTTGGATTTCCCAGATAGAACCTTTAGGTTGTGGATATTTGAAATTTAAGCCGCTTCTCGCTCTATGAACATCCGGCAAAGATGAATATAGCAAATGGCAAACACTGGCACTACTGTGCGAATATCCTCCGACCATTACTCGAAAATTTGCAACTTGTATATTATGTGTATTCAGATGAATGTGAGAATTGCGGATGCAGAAAGTCACATTGTTCAAGTGAATTGCAAGCCTTTTGCATCTCTATCTAACAGAGTGAAAACAGGGAACATGTTGTTGGCAACCTAGATTTGCAAAAAGGTGGTTCGACAAGAAAGGTATTTGAAGATGAACCGTTACACACAAGTGCTGTGACGATAGCAAATTTTCAGTAGTTTTGCGCACGTCCGCATTAACGTTATTAGTTGTGACTGAAAAATCTAAACCAGGTCAGGTGCTACAAATGGGATGAGTTTCAAAACTCGACAAAAGATATGACATGTGGCAATCATGTCATACACTTGTCGTGTCATGACTGTTGATTGCCTACTATTTCAAATATCGTTTGTATTACAACAATCGCGACTAATTGGGAACAAACATGCTTTCATACAACTTGAAATCGATTTCACTGCTTCTACCTCCTTCTTGTTGCAATTGAATTATTGGAAAATACAATGTTGTCAAAGTAAATAACCTTGTTAACTGGAATTTCCTCATGCGCTTCCTCAAGGCGGGTTTACGTAAGCAAGAGTTAGATATGGGAATATACTGAATGACAATCGTGTCTTGGCAAGATACATTCCAGTAACTAATGCAATTGAACAGGAAGCTGTTGATTGAAACACCAAAAACTGGCCTAAAATTTGTAGCACAAATATGTCATGACGATCATGGAGTCAAGCATAAAAGGCGGAAGTTATTTAATGGATGTGAATTAGTGCTTCGACTGACGACAGTTGCAGAAATACCATAACATTATGCAGACAAAGGATAGTGACAGGATTTTTCGGTGAATTTAAATACCGTTAACGTTCCACTATTATGCTGTTTGATTCTTGACAATAATTATATTGCATGATTGCTTGCTCATCAAAAATCACGATTCTGTTGTTGAACAACAAAAAGTACAGCTATGTTACATGATGTGTCCCTATTTTTAATAATAAACATTTGATCAGATATCTGCAAAAGGCTTGAACACAAGAGATGTAACGGTAAATGTGAAGTTGCTCCAATATTATTGGGAAAGCCCTCGAGTTTTGCCAAGACAACAAATTTCTGTCCCCATGGACTGATAAGTCGGAGAAAGTTGAGGAGAGGAGAGTGCTTAAGAAAATGTGAGAAAGCGGTTATTGATACAGGCTATACAGTTTTGCAGAGCAAGCGGGGTAAAGGTGCAAGGTTCCATGCTGGTGGTATATGTGGTCAAACCATTGAGTACCTGACTCGGCTTCCTTCCCGAAAGGAGGATTAAAGAATGAAATATTTTGAAGCTAGCTCAAAAGTAAGTGAATGGCTGTGCCTGCATGATGTTGTTCGTGAAAGTGGAATTCAGAATACCCAAATTTTCATGTGGCGAAAAATGTTGTCAGACGTTTTTACAACCCTGATAGCCTTTGTTTTGCTGGTTGCCGACTGAGCCATTTCATTTCCACAGCGACAACGGTACTTCTTCCAGTAAGCTGCAGTCGCACCAAAACTTTGCCAGCGACTTCACTGCTCGACAAGAAAAATAAGAAACTAATATCATTATTATTCGGCTGAGA
Organism: Sphaeridia pumilis; assembly: GCA_034698345.1. Taxonomy (NCBI): domain Eukaryota; kingdom Metazoa; phylum Arthropoda; class Collembola; order Symphypleona; family Sminthurididae; genus Sphaeridia; species Sphaeridia pumilis. The sequence goes on from JAQGBJ010000177.1 coordinate 37,109, forward strand.
AAAATGCTAGTAGGCTTCTTTGCTGAGGTACAGTTTCTTTACTCAGTGTTTATGGTTATTTGTGTTTCCAACTTTCCCAGTTAGGGTTGTTATTACTTTGTACTGGGTTTGTACCTCAAACGTACATACGCCATCTCACGAAACATGAAAATTTATCACGTTCAAAAACCCTTCTGCACTTTTAGTTCGGCGGAATCTCTGTACATGGGAATGCGACTGACTGCATAATCCTAAGCGTACAAGTTGTTTATTCCAATTCAACACTGACAACCTGGACTTCCAGTTACTTCAGTGACTATGGTTAGTATTCTTTACTGAAGTTTCCATGCTCCAAATCATCACATGTATTATTCAAGTGCAAAACATTAATCATTTCTCAACTTTGTCGACGAGAAAAATTGAAAAAAGGATGGAGTATGTACGATAGAAGCTTCAACGTCACTTTGCTTAAACGGCGATTAAGTTCTTTCAAAGAAACTACTAATTTCTTACAAACTTTTTCCAGTCAGCATCCAATTTCAGATGTAATTCTAAAAGAAGCATGAAAATAATTTATGCCTCTCCTAATTTTTTCCCGACAGAAGTCAAAGTCATGCATCATCCGGAACAACTTCTTTCTTTCCAATTCGCTCTTTTCCTCCACACATTTCTTCGCCCCAATAAAGCTGTTCGTCTCCGCCCATTCGATAAAACTGAAGGAGGCTATTACTTTTAAAATGGGGCAGAAAAACACCTGAAGAAATTTCTACAACTCAAGAACCCACGTTCGTAAAACTTTCGATCCTTGCACAGAGATAGAACTTTATACAGGCTGTTCGTAGAGCGAGGTGCAGAAAATTTGAAATAACATTGACTTCTTATCCTCAACACCTTTTCGAAGATCTGAGTAGCTGGCAAAAACTTTATAAATAAATTGAGGTATGCATGTACCTGTCAGGGTACATTTCAGAAGTGTGAACTATCTGCGTTTTTGGAAAAACGCTTGTAATCTCAGTATAGGTTACCTGTAGGGAAATCTTTTCAGACTTTTTCAGCTACCTTGTTTGTGTGAGAAGTGTTTTTTGATAATAAGCAATGCATACCACTTGGACGAAATTCTAGCAGTAGCATCAGCATCTGAGCAAAATTTGATATCGTCTATTCTTGCAAGCTGGTGTCACACTCCTTGAGAAGAATCGGCAGCAAAAGTTGCTTAACCAGGTCAGAAGCAAACAAAAACTTTTCCAAACAAAACAAACGGTACTTTTTATATGTTTTACACTCCTTCTTGTATGGCAGCATTACCAAATCCTCTTTCACGTACCCTGTTCTCAGCTAGCGCTCACCATCGAGTACGAATCACCATTTTAACTAGAAACCCGCTTGTCAGTCATCAACCATTCATTCCACGTGCAAATATCTTTTATTATTATATAATTATATTACAATCTACATCACAGCTGTGGCATACGACATGACTAATTGGAGCCATTTGTCCGGGCTTGCAACTGCTCTCTTGTAAAAACTCCTCTGACACGTGGTGAAAACCGACAACCGAATATGCTTTTAATTACCTCATCGTTTACTACGTCTCTACAAGAAAATTTCCCCCCATTACGGCAAAAGAATTTTGTTGAAAAATTGTCCATTCTCGCAACAAATAGCCGCCTTCGATATCGTTTCGTAAAACAGATTGTCGCCCGACCGTAATTAATACTGTTCATTCACAATTCTTTCGATAGTCATTAATTACAGCTAATACTGGGAGTAATTTAGTGCTATGTGTACTTTCGAATCTGTTACCGTTGCTGGGTGTTGAGTCGTGGAGCCGTTATCGATTGTTCATAGAGGACCGGAACAAAGTTGGTACAAGAGTTCTCCATAGTCGTCATTCGTTTGTCAGCAACGGTTAGGCCTGAAACCACAGTTAATGAGGCATATAAGCATTGCAAAGAACATGAACATGACACTTGAAACCATGTAACAAAATTCTTCAGCTTTACCTGCTTGTTATGTACTTGCTTGTTTTGTTTTTGCAACTGGTCTCTGAAGCTTCCCTTGACAATTAGATCTTCATGCTTCCGAGGGTTGGATCAAACGATATCTCCACATGTACATGTCTCGTTCGATTTCTCGTGGGAGCCCAGATTCCTTGTTCAGAAGCAGAAACGTGTTGTTTGTTGTTGTGGTTCGTGGCCATTGGAACGGAATGATTTTGACGAAAATTACCGACCGAATCCTAGTACAGATATGTTGCTGTGCTATTTTCGGCGTAATTATACCAAGTGAAATCAAAAGTTAATGTTTGTTCCATGTGGGAGTCGCCATTATTGACCTATACAGTCTCGAAGCCTCAAGCATGTAACTCTTCTTAGTACTTGAGAGGTTCTCGTTGAAAAAGGAAGCAGTGTGGTTCGTAAAAAAGGTGCTGGACATGTAGCTCAAATAGCCGTCGATTCCACTCACATTAGTTTTTGGTTAAAGTGAAATTATTGCCACTTTGAACGTCCATGGAGAATTTGAACTGCTCTCAATTTCCTCATGTCCTTTCCCTTTTCTTCAATTCACTTGCAGTCAGTTTTTACAGCCTCCCCACTTTTTCCGTTTTCTTTCCGTAGCCGACGTCGTAGTCGTTTAAATGGACTTTTCTCCTACAAGTAGTTTGGAGATTTGCCGGTTGAGACCAAATGGATTCAAAGAGGCCATCCCCTGGGCATAGAAGACCTTTCAATCACTTTCTCTTTCATGATCAAAATGGACTATATATTCGCACACACACTCACACTCTCCAAGTCACTCTTTTTCGTTTTTAACAATTCAAGAGCCTTACATACACAACTTAAGCTTGGAATGTAATCGTTCACACATCACTTCACTTTACACTATATTGTTTTGTCGTCATCATCACTACTGATGCTCTCCATCCAGAGCGTCCAGGTATTTCTGCTCCATGATGAGTGGGACTACTTTGTGTCTGTAACAGATATAAGCTTGATAAGTCGCAATCCTAACATCCGAACCCAAATTGGACGAGTTCGAACAAACAATATCAAAGATTCTGCTCTTCATGCAAAAATCATGTGAATAAAACTGGTTACTGGCGCTCAAATAAGGCAGACTGGATTGAATTTTGTGTGAGAAGATAAAACAACTTGTTTTTTGACCGCAAACGTACCGAATCGGAAGAAGAAGAAGAAGTGTAATTGGGAACACCATTTTCACGTAGGCCCAAGGCACGAATCCTATGATGCACATTACACTTAGTTGAAGAACCTGGCATCCCGTAAACTGATGTATTTTCCTCTGAGGCACCCTTCGGATATAGTGGTTCGGAGGATATGCCGCCTGCACAACAAGTACATACGGATATATATTAATACATCACATTTCATCTTCAATTACGTCTCTAATTTTTATTCTCTGGAGACTTTGACTTTCTACACCATGGCATTGATGCCGTTTACATGCGAACTTGAAGCAACCTCATATATTGCGGATTGCCCTTCTTGATCTATTTATGTCTGTGCCCGGCTTACACGACCCATTCGCACATCCATTTCACCTCTTTTCCGAAGCATCAAAATGCCGCGGCACCCATGCACAAACCAATTTCACCCGTCACACACAACTTTTCAATGGAGAAAAAGGGGCAGAATTTGCAAACTGCTCACGTCTTCCTTCTGAATACTTCATTTAAAGTTAAAGATCTGGTGCCAGTTGTATAAACTCAACTGCTGTCCTGACAAGATTCAATTGACATAAGTGAATAAATTCTTGTATGAGGGAAATATTTACGAGACGAGACAAGAATTCGACATTTTGGCATTCGTTTCGTTTACTGAAAATGTGTTAACAAATCCTGAAAAACGGATATCTCATAGAAATTTTGAAAGTTTGGACGGAAGCGACTTGGCCAAGGGTCCGAGCAGAAGATGTTTAGGAGGCGGACGGCGGAAAATCTTTTTGAGCAACTGAGTGGGCCGGGGAAGTGTGCGCCTGCATACGGAGAAAGGAGAGAAAGAAAGAGAAGGAAAAGAAGAAGTGTCTCTTCTGGTCATGTTAGATTCTGTGGTTTTGGAATCAAGGCCCTTGTAGAAAATCTCTCGTCGTTCGTCCTCGGTGAGTAAAAACCACCAGCCTCTCATCTCGTAGAAAGGAAAATAAACTAAAAGAGAGCTCGGCCAAGACAAGTACTACTTCTTCAGCTCTCCTTCCATGTAACCGACTGATTTCCCTCTTTCCTAAAAGTGATGACGGGCAAATAACGGGAGAGCTGAAAACTCTTGAATTTTGAGTTGGTCCTGAAAAGGCTTCCAAGTTGTTACTGTGTAGATCACATCAAAGGATGTCTGTCAACGTGTATTTAACGCTCTGTTTTCACCAAAACATTTCCGTCTCAACCCATTGGTTTGCTTTCTGGACTTTTTACCACCAAATAGACTACTTTAAGTTCAGCTTGAAAATTTTGCTGCTCTTCAAAAATTGCACATACCTGCTCCATGAAGAGAAGAGTAATTCTTTCAAACATTTGATTGCCATTAAGGGCAGTGACGGCCATATAAAGGAACAAGCCATCAAGCACCGCAATCGGAATATGCCCGAGAGGATACGGCAGTAGAAATATCGACAGACCAATCAAAAGATGAGAAAAGATCCCAGTTAATCGGGTCTCTCGAACCCTGACAATACTGTAAGAAAATGGAACGCTTCGTTAGTCATCTGTTTATGTGGAAATGGCCGAATAATTTGCAAAGTCTGCAAGTATATAGATATTCACTTACATCTCATACACATGGCCCTGGTCTACCCGCTCTTCGACATCTGCTAAACTTCTCATATGCAGCGGCGAATGAGGCAAGGTGGCATGCATCCACGGCATCGTGAAAATGCTGAGGCATCCGTTTATTATTGCGACGATGAAAAGATCCCAATGATAAGCAGGTCCTTTTTTCAACCTGTAATCAATCCACGAAAAGTGTTAATCCAGAAAAAAAATCAACCAAATCAATCAAGTAAATCCGTTTCTTTTAATCACTTGCAAAAACCTTGTATATCAGAATAGTAGAATAACACTGTACTCATTTCCTAAACGTTTATAAGCTCACGCCATTTAATATGCATGTGTATGTTTTCCCATTTCTCCTCCGCCTCCCCGTTCTAAAATGGTTTCCTTGGAATTTCTTTTGTCCCAACTCAGCCAGCGTCGAGTGTGTGTTTATTCATGTGGTAGCAATTTACCCGGTACAGCGAAACATTATTGGCCTCTCCTTCGAAACTACATTCCAGTTTACCAGCCTCTTGCTCGTTTTTAACATTGAACTTCTTATCCAGCTCAGCTTTCTTTCTTCATACTAATGCCCTTTCATACTTGTGTTCCGCTCCTAAAAATTTGCCAATCCTCCCAGTTTCGCAACTAATACTTGAAGGATGTCGGAATGCAAAAGTTGGTGTAGAAGCTGTAATGGCCCTTGTGGTGGCGTTATACGCACAAACGCACATTCGCCAGCCATCTTCAACCCAAAATGTACTGAATCCCCGCCGACCCTGAAACAGAATGATCTATTCTTCACCCTCGCGCGAGAAAGTCTCGAACTGGAACATGGCTGGCTGAGGAGCTGAAAGTAGAACAGACAAACCCTGCCTGTCCTATAATAGTGAAAGTAGACTACTGAGACTTTTAGTCACAAGAAAAAAGATAGCGAATTTTAGATCAAAATCTATATAAACTCCACCGATTACTATTACTCCTATGACTCGCTTCTCATAAAATATATACCTCTCACCGATTACTCTCCGCCTCAGCAATTTCCCTCGTGTACGTATAAAGACGGCAGTTGACTTGCAAAACTTTATAAATTCCCCCCTACCTCATGAGGCGGTTGCGTCTTTAATGAAAAAACTGTGTACGCGTACACAAAGTACATGGGATGAGGTGCTCAGTCATCCGCCCATGATGCTTTCTTTTTACATGTTTTTCTCATACTTTCTTTCTCAGAGGGAGCAGCCCTCATTTCTCATCTCGCCTCACTTTTCCACTCAACACCTTTAAATTCCTCGCAGTCCTGAAGGAACATTTCAATTTATTCGTGATTCTCCGCTCCTGAAATCAGGACTTTTTCCAACCAACCCATCTACACCTTGACTTCGAGACATGTTTTTTGTTACGGCTACGACTACCTTCTGTAACTTACATAAATGTCTCAATTAATCATCTTGGCATAAACATTAAATTCAGTTGTCACTTTTCCCTCACTTCCATCGTCTGCCTTTTTTAGTTAACCGAACTACCGAACCACTTTCTAGCTAAACTCCAGCAGTAGAGACTAGTTTGTAAACTTCATTTTACCCCTTTTGTACCACTAATTTGCTGTGGTACGTATCCAAACATTCTGACTTTTGCCATTCTATAATTTCTTCTTATGCTACTCTGTTGTTATTAATTCAGTGAAAACTCAACTCACAAGCAAAAATGATTCATGATAATCCAGTGTATTTTTGCTGTATTTTGTAAATTGAATATCTTGATGCATCGTTGCATGAATTCTATGTTAAATACATCGTTCATGCCAGTATCAATAAAGCAGTCATGCATGACAACGAGTCCATGAATAATTTCAAAGTAGTGTGAGATGGCCAGAGCTGGCCATATGATGATAAGCCAACATTATAGAAATATCTACCTCGTCAGCTATTCAACGTGATGAGATTTCCCACATGATGATGCGGGCTTTAATGTAATTCACTTTCTCTAGCGTCTCCTCTAAACACCTTGTATTTTCTCTCTGCACATTTCCCCTACCATCATCTCCTTTTCCTCTAAGAATTTCTTCATCCGACTTTAATCTCGAGTTTAGTAATAGAGAGGAAGGTGGCGGAAATTGAAATCTTCCTTACAAATTCCCTTAGGTGAATCTCGAAATTCCCAATACGTATTTCATACACACACGCACACATGGTGTGGCTTTCATATACATGTGGATGATGGATGCTAATTAAGTTTGTACAAGAGGCAAGAAAAGTTCTTACTTGTTACAAGGGTTGTTCACCATGGCACTTGTAATGTTTTGATCCATAAAAATTAGTAGGGATAGCGAAAACCCCAGGCCGATCGAAGCGAACACGATAGATACGGTAATTTTATCAAAAGGAGCCAAAGTGAAAACGTCGTTCTGGGTATTGTAGTGAAATCTATCCACTTGAAAACACACGAAAGCAAACCAATTAGTTCATTACTTACACTACAAAACTACCACCGTTAACTTCCGCATTGAATCAATGCATGGGCCATTCAACTTGAATAAAACGGCTGAATGAAATCACATCGAGTTCATAAACGCAATGTGCAATCATTCCGGATCAAGGACTACTTACTAGTGGCGAATCTGATAAAAATGAATTGCATGTAAAATATCACAAGTTACAGATCGCTACGTGTTGCGCGCCCTTCTGGACTTAACATTGAGTAATTCGTTTTTATGTGTATGAAACGACAATCAAATACAAACAGGTTGAGGATGCTGCAAAGCGCTTGCCGGCAACAAACCAACAGCACAACAGCAACTGTGTACATAACAAAAATGTTGTATTAATGTTGTACATTTTTATACGAGAGGCCGCTTAGATATGGCGTGTAGCGCAACGACCAGATTCCGGAAGAGCGATCAGGTCCAATAATAACACATGGCACATGAATTGATATCAAGCGGAAGGAAAACATTTTTCTTGCCAAAATACTTACAACGAACGTCCTGGAATACAAACGATCCAATAAAACTCAGAACCAAAACTGCCACTGGAAGCGAGTAATCCGCTAACGCCTCCCGCTTGCTCGCTTGCAAATACGGTCTGCGGAAGAAAAACAATACAACTTTCACCCAACCGTTCCGCCATCACATGAATGCTTCCGCCACCGACCGCCCAACCACTTACGTCTTGTTAAAGTTGTACAGCGAAACGCCGAGCCATAATGTTCCGAGCATCAGCAGCAAAAATAAAATGCTGCTATCGCGATGACAGACGCCCGCGTCCAGTGTGCTGTTGACCACAGCCGAAACTGTTGTTGGCACCGCGGTTGTATTCAGACTATCACGTACCCATCCTCCTGCGAATTTGATATTATCCACCATCAAGATCAATCACTTGATTTCATCCTTTCTTTTTTAACAGCTTGGCATCTAGTGCTTACCTGGAGAAAAATATTCCTCAGTTGAACTATTACTTATGTTATGTGTTACGTTCTTACACGCTGGTGTGCTGTAATTGTCTTGAAAATCTGAAAAAATGTCACATATATACTTATTGTTCGATCCCTTGATTTCTTATTTACAGCCTATTCCTGTAGGATACGGCACGTAAGTTACATGCAAGCTGCCCAGATATGTGAGGGAAGACTACAAGAATCACAAGACTATAAGTTTATAACTAAGATTATAAGTTGTCAGGAAAGGAGATTTTATACATGAACTTCTCGCCGTCTTTGCTTCTAGCTAACAGGATATACCGATAGATGAAGTTCGTTCTGGTACTTGCACGAGGCTGTTTTCCCTCATAACTTACTTTATCGACTCTGCTAGCGTAAAATTGTCACGAAAAAAAGAGCAAGGTGTGGGTAAAAGAAACATGATGGGCATAAAAAGTATGAAAAGTACCTTCACTTTGTACATGTACATTACTCAAGATCTGGGCAGCTTTTGAAAAAAGGAAGGCTCCAACTGAGCTACTTTTCTACAAAGAACTTATTGTCTCTTACTTTTGACCGTATCCCGAAATGCGTCCACGCAAAAAGCTATGGAAATAAAAAGGGCGAAAATCTCTTCAGTTGAGCGAGTTGACCATCTCATGAGTCTTGAGACATCAAATAGAGCGTAGAGAGCCGTGAATAGACTACTCCATAATCCAACGCAACAATAGAGAGCTTCGAATGTGACATCAAACTCTTCAGCCAAAGCGTAAACGACTGTAACAAGAAAATCACAAAAAACACTCGTCAGAATCTTAGGCTTTTTACAATGATTTTGCCCATTTCACGAGCATTTCTCTGCTACCAATAGCGTCTTCAGTCTTTTGCTTGAGCATAAAATCTTGACGACGAAGTGTTTGATCGACGCACGAATAGATGATAGATAAAATAGAATGCTAATCGAACTCGAATTAATTCAAGTGCGATGTCCAAGCGTTATCATCATTCCGTATCTCAGTTAACGTCGTTGTACTGCTGTATGCAGTTTTTCGTACATGCTTTCACTACGTTATTTCCACACGAAATCTAATTGGCTGAATTGATGTCGAGAAGCATACCACTTCTGCTCGACTAAAATTTACCGCCACAAAGGATGACGCTGTGAACTTTAAGAACAAGATATGACTTACTTTTTACGAAGAGACACAATGGAGCCGTGGTTAGTAAAATGTTGAGTGGTTGTCCGCTCAATATGACGTAGAATAATTCTCCTAACGTTTGTCCAACAATCACTTTTTTCACGTCTATAAATTCAGCAAATTTTTCAGTCAATTATCGATTTTGAAAATCAGCAAAGTTAAAACGATATTTAAAGTTACTTACCAATAATTCCTCGGGTTGTGTGGTCATTAAGTACACCGAACGCAATGGCAGGAAGTATGCATGCGAAGTATAGAAAGAGCGTAGTGGAAATGGTTTTGTGCACAGTCTTGTAGCCTACTACACCATCCCTGTAGTCCGATATATAATGCGGGAGTCTTCGTTGTAAGTCCTCTTTTATCCCGGTTCCAAACCGACACCACGCTTCTTTTTGCTGGAATCATGCATGAAAAGGTGAAAGTTTATTTCGGGAATTTATTCTTACCAAGCGATGTTGCAATTCAGGGAGACAGAATCCTGAAATAAAGTTATAATGAAGATTGGCAAACTTACGTATTCGTACTCAGGACCAGGTGCATGGTTGTCCATGAGTCTGTTTTCAGGATTGCTTTGCTGTTGAGATAAATCTTGAGCTTGTTTTATAATGAGCCTTTTGAATTCCTCTTCTGTGTGTGCTTCAAGGAGACTGTGTCGGAATTCCATGTCGGAGAAGATGGTTGAGAAAGTACGACCAGTCTCTAAAGCGTTTTTTGTCCCTTTCTGCAAGCATCATTGAACAGGATCAACATGAGCCAATTTGCAATTACATTATGCTACATGATCAAAGACTTTAATTTCCTTGCGATATTTGTCCTTTTTTCCCTCTCACGCCCTCGCATTTTCCTTGAACAATCAGCTGTTCAAACTGAATTTCTGTTTACTACCGTTTTTTCAGCCATGCAACATTGAACGCCAGAAACAAAATTTCGCGTCATTCAAAAAACAACTGATTCATGTCCAATATTGGTTTTTAGAAACCGTTTGAGGCCTCGAAAGCGTGCAAAAGCTGCACAGGGTTCAACCTTTTTAGCAAGAATGAAAGTGTATAGACAGATATGGCCGGCAATGCTTAAGTAGATGCATTTTCGGGACGTTCTTTCATGGAAAGCTTTTGGCAGGGGGAAAGGAAATATTATTGTGGTATTTTGTCAAGTTTCACCGCTTCCGGCGGATAGATTCTTTCACTGTGTCTCTTGCCACATGTCACGTCAATCTCTTTGGAGTTACTGGCAAAAATATGGCGATACACTCGACGGGATACACGAAAAGAGAATAAAACGAGGCAAACATTGTCAAGGAAGTCCTGTATATATCGTTTCCTCCATTTCTTTGCTTTCTTCTCAAATTTCGAGTGGTTTATCTTGTTCTTGGAACACTTGTATTTATCTCCTATGCTCCGATTGCCAATTTTTTCTATCTTTACCACCATATATTCTGTCCCTGTAATATTCTTTTCTTTCCACACCTCAGTTGGAGCAATAAGCGGGGAAATGCTATTAAAACCTCAGAATTATCTCTTCTTTTCTTCTTTGAAAATAATGCTTTTGTGTGCATATCTGTGGATGCAAAGAAAAACAACTTTCCTTCAAAAGCATAGCACAGATAGGATACTATTACTTTTTTGTAATTTCGTTTCATCCTCTTCTATCTCTTGGCAGCTCAAAATATAACCTTAGACCTCGAAAGAAACTATAACCGTAAATTCACATTGGAAAAATAAGAACTTCATTTGAAAAGAGCCAGACGAGTCTACAAAAGCTATTTATTGTTCGATTAAGTCGATAAGTATTTTTATGCAAGTCTTTACCAGTGATAACCATGTAGCTTAATAGCATGAGCCGATAGAAAATGACTTGGACTCACCTCTTTACTTGGACATATGACTAGAACAAATAACCGGATTTCATGACTTGTCCTCCCAAAATTGGCGGGATGCTTCAATCTGGCAATAGCTACATGTCTTCGTTGAAGGGATGGCAAGTTACATCTGGAATTACCCAAAACGTGTCAAGTTAGTTTTTCCAGTCTCGATTTTTCATAAAACATTTTTCACTTACATTGCGCACAACCACGATTGATCGTAGTCGAATGAAACTCCTTCACTTCCAGTCGTTCCTTGAATTGTACGCGCTAAGAGATGAACTACAAGAAAACAAGTCAAAAGTTGTAGTGTCGGTTGGTACATATAATATAGTATACACGAAAAGAACGATAAACAAACAAACATGCTAACACGTACACATAACATGGAAAGGTGCGGCGGAACATGACCGCCGCTGCGTGTAGTTTGAAGGTGGGAAAAGTTTGGTATACAAGGTAAGTCTTGCTCTGGTGGTTTCTCATGACAAATACCAGCGTATTCGCAGAGGGCCATATAAACTTTCACATTTGGTTGAGGGAAACAAGGATTCCTAGCGCCTCTACCACGGGGATTATGGCAATTTCCCAAAGTCTCGTTTACAAAACTCTGCGTTTTTTCCAACCCCGACACAACTTCTTGCCGTTGGCATCTCACTTCCATTATATGGTGGCCACAACAGCGAACCTATATATATATTCTCCAAGTTGCAGTTTTTCTACCTCAGTTAAATGTCCTCCTTGGAGCCATGTAATCACCAAGCATGTGTACAACCAACATATAACAACTGCTGGTGGTATTTGATCACAGTGCGAAAAAACAGGTTTCATTCCAACTCATATCTTGAAGGTATTTATTCCTTGATTTCTTGTGTCTTTCATGTCTTTTCCGGTTTCACTCTCAATATGCTGGTTTTGAATCGTACTTGAAATTTGCTTATTCTAAAGATGTGCCTTTAGGTACCTCTGAATATGTTGAAATGCTGTAAGAAGTGCATACTTATTGCTCAGTTCTCAGCCAGTTTCAAGAGAACGGGACAAGAGAAGATGTCAAAGAGCCGTTTGCAAAAACTATAAGAATTAGTTGTTTCAGCAGGCCCAGAACGTTAGTTCTCTCGAAAACTATCGAGAGTTAAATCAAAACCATGAACCCGTCAGGTTCAGGTGATTATCATGTCCCTGAAGGACAATAAAGCCCATCGTTCACATTGTGTACATGTATACAGTTGCATGCAAGAGAGAAAGTGAGTAAAGCTTTTGCTGCCAGCAGCAGATACAACACAAACAGAAGCTTTGTAAATTCTCTTCCTTTTATTGTGCACTTAACGACAACTTTTCCAGCCATCAAGTACAAATAGAAACAAACTTTGACAAGAACCGATGAATGAATAGAACATCTTGACTAATTGATTATTCACTGTTATCACCTGATCATCAACGGCCTTCCTCCTTTTTGAAAACAAACCCAAATCGTTCAATCTGAATTTGGTATCCATGACACCGTTCTCATTAATTTAGGAGTTGCTATACTACTTGTATTCGCTCTAAAATTATGAATAATTCACCTCTTTTCTAAATCCGGTTGCGGATAAATAATGTATATGGTTATTCAAGCTTAGCCGGGTAATTTTGATTTTAAACCCTTGTGCACACCCGCTTACCAAATTATTCAGGACCAGAGGAATAGTATCCTGGTCCCAGCAGATGTAGAGCGGCTGTGAGCGAGTAACTCTCTATTATTAAATTTCCAAGGAAGGTGTTGGAAAAGCATTAATTAAGCAAGAGCTGCATACATCATCTCGAGCCAAAGCACCTTGTGTTAAATCGACAAGTTTTCAGGACTCGCATGCATATCTTACAAAAGTTGTTTTATATGCATGGCGGAGGGAAGAAGAAGGGAACATTTACTGTGATGATGCTTGATTCATATGAGAGAAGGAAAAATCAACTTGTGACAATTTATTTTAATGGGCTGATGGCTGTTGAATTGATTGACATTTATCGAAAGTATGCCTGACAGGTTGAATTCAAAGGGATTGATGATATCAGCTGTGGATTATTTACAAGAGCCATCATAGCATCTTTCTTATGATTTTACAGCATCAAAGAATTTACACAATGCTTTTCCTTCGTTTCTCTAGATCCAGAAAATAAACGTCTGAAAGACGATTTCTTTCAAACTTTCATATCATGGCCAAAGGACATTCTGTTCAAAGTCATCTCCGCTGTGTACATACGTGTATAAAAAATTTGGCACTTATAACGGTAGTCACCTAATGAGATGTGAAGGCTGAAGGAACGTCCATCTAGTATAAAACACGTTTCATGTCTCCTGATGGCTGGTGATTGGCGGGAGGGAAATCGCATGTGTGTATGATCATTGATTTTGAAAGATTTTCCGAGGAAAGATAAAGATGAAGGTAATTGGACAGGAGGAGAGATGGTGGAAAGGAAACGTTGTTTACCCGGATTTTATTGAGGGACAAGTTGCGGTGATGTCTTCTAAAGGAGGACAACGACAAATGGACGAGGCGGCTTTTGAATGTGTAACAAGAGAAATAAAGTAGGAAAAAGCCGCGTGTGTATGTAAAGTTGGATGATTTGTGGAACCCACATTGCTAGGAGTCGGCCCACTTTAGGCCGTCGTCGACGTTCTCGTCTTCTTTGACTTGTGCACTTGTTCCCCAGCTCCCAGTCAGCCCAACGAGAGAAAGAGTCTTTCCATCACATCACTTAAACGAACTCCAGCTCTGGTGGCGGCAGCAGCAGCAAGCAACCAAGGTAACTTTCATCCAACTTTGCTTGTGTGTTGAGAAATCTTCTTGTATATTTGCTTTGGTCCTTTTGCATTTTCTCAAAAGAGATATGAGAGACTCTCATCTAAAAGCACACAGAATCTAGGAGGCTTTTCCCACTTAGTTGGCGGTGAAAGTTCTGCTGCCCTTGCAATCCCACTATATTCTCTCACCGTCACCAAGATATCATCAGTTTATGCAATGCTCTTTCTCTCGCTCTTTCCACTCTTTTTGACTAACAGAACCCAATCCTTTGTTATCAAACATCTTCATCCAATATATGTATTCCCATCTGCCCTTTAACGGCCTTGCTCTCTCGTGTACAAAATTATATACATTGCTAAAAGTGTAATATTTAAATATATATGTTCCCATCATCATCCTCATCCTTTTGTTTTTCACACTTGTTATTTTCTTGCGTTCAAAATTCTATCCCAACATCTCCGCTGTCATAGGGGTTGAGTTCGAATAAGAAAAACTTTTCCCCTTGGTGTCAAATTACAGTACATAAGAAGTAGGCTTTTGCGGCAGGAGGCAAAACAAGTTTTGCAAAGACTTTCCCCCGTCTATCCTAATACAAGCTGTCGGGCAGGATCTCGTTAGACTTTCATTACTAGAGCTAATCGTCTTTGCTGACTTGTGTTATTAAGAGGGTTACCCCCACCAGAATAAGAGCAAGGCGAGCAGGGCTTTAATTGTCGTCAGACAGGTGTTGATCTGATGAGAAATCCCCGAGACTTACATCAAAAGCTCATCTCTCCTTTCTCTCTGCTCATCCAGCCATGTGTGCTACTTCTCTTGCAAAAGTTCCAAGGCTTTTGTCGAATATCAAGTCACCCTATTGATTGTTATCATAATAATATAAAGCTCATCAAAAGCCATCAATACCCCCAGCTCGACACTTTTGTCGTTCCCAACAAAGCCAAAATTGAGTTGCCAATAATGACATGCCCTTAGTATAATTAACATGCGGGATTCTTCCGCTACAGGAAGAACAGCGGGAGTTTAATGGCACAATGCTCAAATACGTAAAAAGGAACATAACATGCCGGGGAGGACTTTTCCCAGTGAATACACGGACGCCTTCCGATTTTCTACAGAGACGCCATTGACAGGGGCTCAAGTACAAAATCCTGGTATGCAAAGCACGCTGGCCTTTCTTTGTTGTCCGACCTCCGAGAGCATGTCGTTTCCAAGAGCCAAATATGTCTCATGAATGAACTCATGTTACATGGTTGTTTTTTGGATGGCTATTGAATTGGGGATTCAGTTGGCTTATTTTGTGATCGGACAAAATGCTCTCCGTCTTTTCCTTGCCCATTTACTTACTATCCAGAGGCCCTTGAGTAAAATTCACAGTTTGCTCTGATTCATCTTTTTTTTGTGAAAAATTGATATTTTTTGCATGGATGGACGAATTGATATGTGTGGGCGTGCATTATATTTTAAATTCGCCGTGAGATGGTATGTCCATGTGTTTGTATGTGTAAAGGCGTTGGAATGCTGTCGATTTTATTTGCATGCCGTTGTTTTGAGGAAATCACATCAAAGACATCACCAGCGGGGATAAAGGAACGTTTGAAGCGTGTATATAGAGATATATCCGCGGTTCATGTATATTTTATCGATCGGCTTGGAGCACCCAGTTTCGCTCGGAACTTGCGCTACTCCTGTGTGACTGGATGGATCTTATCGTTTTCTCCCAGTGTCTCTCCAAAGGCTCGGGCAATGCAGCCGCCGCCACCGCCGTTGCTGCTTCTTTCTCCCGTGCTTCTTATGCTGAAAGCAGCCGTTACCAGCCACTAGTCAGCTAACCAACAACATGATCAGCAAGCAAAGCAATGGAACCCAGCAGCATCCAGCAACTCCTACACACTTCTTCCACCCGCCGCCGCCACCACCAGCACCACCGACCCATCGTCATCATGACCCAACACATAGCCCCACAAGGAACGTGTACCAAAAGAAGACCATTTAAGCCAGCACATGCTTCACTCCTTTCCTTCCGCTCCAAAGTACGTACGTACGTTAGGTTACGTGTGTATACATTGGACATGCCAGAGCTTCCACTTTCTCTTACTTTTACCAGTCCTCGCCAGCCTCGTCCATTCTGAAGGTCACATCCTCCCCCACTTTCATCTCTACAATTCGCTCGGACTCAGAGAGCCAGTCAACGAGTATAGTGTGATTCATAAAAGGAATTCTTCTTCCACCAAAAACTCTGATAACTACATCCTCAGCTTCATCCCAAGCTGCCAGCAACACCTCCAAAATTTACCCCCATCATGAGCGCATCTCGCCCATAATGTCTGTGTATTGTATACACCCCCGTCGCTATTCTTTCAGAAACATCCCAACATTTATTTTCGCTTTTTCTCAATCTTTTCTATCCTTCCTTTTTTCTTCCTTCCCTCTTCTTGTGTGATATGTCTGTTTATCAACAATGGACATAATACAAACTTGTCTTTTCATTTCATCGAGAATCCAATCAGAATTATATATACTTGTGTGTTTCACAACTTCACAAATTCTTGCCAATACACACTCCCACGCTATACAAACCGACAAACAATTCGCTTATCACTTTTACAACCCAGTCATTCATTCCTTTCTCACTCCTTCTTCCCTTTCCTTCCTCGATTTCCGGCAGCATTTTGCCACACGCAAAAGCAAGCTTTTACCTAACAACAACAACAACAGCACAGCAACTTTCACCTCTTCCTTCCAACCAACCAAAAGCCCATCTGCTTTTGTTCAGATTCGTAATTGTGCTCCATTCAGTCAGACAGGCTGTGCTATATCACTATAATGTGAACATGCATTTGTTTGCCCTTTCTACAGCTTCCTCAGCTACTGCAGAACAGATTGCATGTACGTTAATAGAGCGAAGAAGTTGAAGCACTCCCTCTACAAATCATCAACTATCAGTTGTATCTAAAATATGTAAAGTGCCCATGTATGAGAAGGCATTGGGGAATCGGTACAAGATTGTGTTTGACATGCTTCCGTTCCACGTGCATAGCTTTAGGAAAGGCGGTTTTGTTTCTCCAGGCAAATGGATTGACACCTCACCGATAACCCGGGACGATTGACTACCGCTTTCGGAAAAGGAAGAAAGATGGGAAACTGATGGAGAAAATGCTTCACAGAAAAAAAGCAAGATGCTTTTGGATTTTTTATACGGGCTTATCCAGGTAAGAATTGGGATTCCGTAACTGGATTTGCTCACCTCAAAAAGGTCAAAGGGAACAAGGTTAGTTGGCGAAGATTTTAGTATGGAAGAAACAAAAAAACGTCAGGCCGCCCGAAACGGACAAATTGAGTTTTTGATTGAATATCCATGTATCTACATCTTTTGAGAAAAGTTTATGGCGAACAAGATGGGAGGGGAAAAGACCGAAAAAGAATATGAAGCTGTAAACGAAAATGGATTAGGTGGTTAACTGTATGGTAGGAGTGGGCACAAGGGTTTTTAAATATTTATACTTGGAGCGCCTCTCTTTGGATGAGAGGGAGAAAGTTTGCAACATTCGATACAGATATAGATATAACCCGCATAAATGTGAATGAGGGAATCTAAAAGACTTTTTATATCCTTGCACCACTACTTTGCCAAAGTTGGCCGCCAGTTGAATCAATTTGTGGATACGACCTGTATTATTCGGAAACGATCAATGCTTTTAAGTTTTGTGTATATATGTGAGCAAAATTTAAGTTGGTTGTTCAGGCTTTATGCACGGGTAATTTGAAAATAGCACTTTGGATGCAGTGTATGCTCATTCATGTACATAAGATTGTATTCAATTCACCAAATGTTTGTATGGAGTTGAAAAAGTTATGTCGATTGTAACTTTGGATGCTGATGATGTCACGGTTTTATTGATCCCGGACTGAAATTCACCAGGTACAACCATAACCATTGTAATGGGAATGCAAGGTCTTGTCGACGAGAAGATCAACAATTCCTTGGGCTTCAGTTACCGTGGTGTACCATTGTAAAGATCAAAGGCATGCATAAGAAGAATGTTGGAAATAGACTTACCAGAATCGTGAGCAAATAATGAGGACTTGATTTCTTGAACGGTACAATGGTGTTCTTCAGCAACTCGAAAGAGTCGGAGTAGCATGGCATCCACGACCCCTTCCAACGAGTTTTCGTTTATGTCTAAGAGGAGGACGGCCTGGTTTAGAAAGTGAGCCACGTCTAGGGTAGCCCGAACTTCTGCTCCAAAATCTTTCATCGGCACTTTCTGCAAATGAATAGCTAGTAAGTAAGGCTCATCGACAACTTGAACCTGGATAGCTTGGCTGTCTAAAGTCTCAATTATTCCATCTCCAAGTTCTTCAATTGGCCGAGAATCCTCTGAATCGTCTTCTTCTTCCTCTTCCTCAGGCGAGGGCAGCAATGGAACGGACGTTAGCGGGTTATTAACTGAATACAAATTTGGAAGTTGAGCACCCGTGGTAGTAGCATTTGGCGAAAAACTACTATCTTTCTCAGCAACGATTGACTGTTGATGAGGGACGGTGGTGGTAGTAGAACCAGCAGCCGCCGTTGTGGTGACGACAGGTAGCGCTGAAATTATTCCGGAGACGTGTTGTTGTTCTTGAGCGACTGCCGAAGTCGTCGTTGTCACGGATGTCGTCGAGACAATGAGCGCATTCGTTGTTGCCGCCGTTGCAGCCATTGTTGAAGTCACTATTGCAGCAGCAGCTTTGTCCAATGCATGACTTGACACAGGCCGTGGACGACGATGCGGAAAATTGATGAGCGGAATTTCAGATGGTGACATGCTGCTCATGTCAAACTGTGCCACTGACCTTCGCTTGAACAGCGGCGGAGGTCCTGATGTACAATGTCGGGTCCCTAGAACAGGAGCAACTGCAGGACCAGCCAATTCGTTGCTAACGCTTTTGATGACGGGTGGTGGCGCTATCTGCGCCGCTTGCCATGAACCATACAGGGCAGGGTACGGAAGTGTCAACGAACAACGCCGCGTTTGAGGCAACACTGGTTGTGGAAGTGGTTCTGTCGCTTTCGGGAAAACGTTCATGTGCGAAGTTGCACATGCTGTGTCTACGAGGAAAGATGAGCGGCGGGTCAGCTTTTTACCATGTGCATGGTGGAGCGAAGCACGCTTCTTTTGAGGAAACCCACCACCTGCAGTCACTCCAGTTCCTGCAACCGAAGTTGTCGATGTCGCTGCGGAGTCGTTCCCGCTGCCTGCAGCGGACAGAGTTCCTGCAGAACCACTTCTGCCAGTTGACCGAGTACTGAACACAGGATCGCCTCCGGTGTCAGAGTCTTCTTCCACCAACGGCTCCACCAAATGCCTGCTTCGAACTGGCGACACTGAAGAGCAAGTCGATGGACTTCGAAGGCCCTTGGGACCTAAACCTCCGAAACCACCCTCGCCAACTCCAAGTGGAGATGAGGACAAGTGGCTGGTTGAAGCTGTACTCAGGTGGAGGGTCTGCTTTCCACGGTTACCTAAGCCAGGTGACGGCTCTTCTATATCGATGACTTGATCCCGACTTGCTGGACCCGCACCAGCTTTTGGGCTTGTATCGCCTGGCTGTTTACTTCCAGAGACGAGGGTAGTAGAAGCCTTAGAAGCTTCTCCACCACAGCTTCCATCGGATTTCAGGCCGAGTTCCATTCCAACGTCGAGCTTCTTCAAGACCACTTTTCTTCCTTCCTCGCTCCTTTATATCCAACCCTTTTTGTTACACTCGACGCTCATTACGTGTACACTTGAACCTCGAGCCTTTTATGCCCTCACCCCTCATCATTATTGTCCACTGATGAGGTAACCATAAATCCACAAATACCGTGTCAAAGGTAACTAATGACTCTCAGGTAACGTCAATCACCACAAATCAAATGAATTAAACCTGCGGAAAGGATGACCAGCAATTATTTGTCCGAATATTCATCCCATTTAGTTTGTCCTTTCTCTCTCACGCTCTTAAATTTTGATAAATTTCAAGGATTGTCTTCCCAGTATTGTCAAATGGAGGAACAGTTTGTTTAGCACCCCATGTGAATCTGACACTTCACAAAAAATTTAGCACCAACTTTTTCAGTACGCAAAATATGCACCCTCTTTGTGGCTGCAATTATGGTAACAGCATAAATATACACACATGTGTTGGGTGGCCACAACGTTTGACTTTGAGGATATTGTTTACTTTAGGCGTGACCACGTGGGCAGGTCGAGCCACCAGAATCTGTACATATTCCCGCCCACTTTCATCCCCTAAAATAAATATATACACCCCTTGTCACGCACTTTCTTCTGGAGAATCAAGGTACTGTTTGTGAATAGGTTGCACGTATTTAATAGTGTTAATTGGCCACCAGGTAAACAATTTGTTCAGGTAAGTGGATATACTTTGCACAAGCGCTTTACACTTATGCCTGCCTGTACGTCTACGCGAGGGTGAAATCTGTCAAGGGCCACCGATCGCGTCCTGTTGGGAAACTAAGGAAACGATAACAAGAGCAAGAACAGAATTTAAAGATGGTGTTGGGACAGATGGACAAAATGTAATGGAGGTGATACAATAGAAAGGGGAAAGAAGAGAATAAGCGAGAGATAGCGAAAACGCACGGTTTTGAGAGACTAAACGGTAAACTAAGGGCTGAACGACAGAACTGAATCGGATCAGCTGAGAAACTGAGACTTGTGAATTTT